>OY720429.1:106050146-106055146 GCA_963082735.1 Pocota personata
AGTAGGAACATTTTTCCATATGTCAACATTCGTCAAACGTTAGATGTCTCCGACTCTGTTTCGGACAAAGGTTTCCCACCTCGCGGGCTCTTCACGTATCAGACACAGGGTGATCATGGAGTCTGTCCAAGCGAAGGTGGGAATGCCTCTCCCCTCAAGAGTTTGTGCAATGTGGTGTATGAGCTTAGCAAGCATGACAGCTCCACACAACTCCAAACGCGGAAGAGTGACTGGACTTGCCGGTGCTACCTTCGATTTGGCCATGAGCAGGTGCATATGGATGTTGCCGTCTTCATCTTCTACTCTAAGGTACACCGCTGCTCCATAAGCCTTTTCTGACGAATCGCAAAAACCGTGTAATTACAGCCAATTAGTTTTGCCAGAAACGCACAACCACCTTGGAATACATAGATTATTAATAGCCTGCAAGTTCTTGTAAAACGTCCTCCAACCTTCCAGAATATCAGGATCGACGGGATCATCCCAGGATTATTTGCGGACCCAGAGAAGCTGCATGAGGATTTTCGCCTTGGTGATGGATGGTGCGATCCAAGCCATGGGATCGAAAAGACGTGCTATCGAAGATAGTATGGTCCGCTTCGTTGGCTGATGAATTTCTGAGGGAGTGTAATTAATCGAGAATTCGTCGTTAACAGGAAGCCACTGTATACCCAATGTCTTCACCCTATCCGAACCTTTAGTGGGTAACGAGAAGGATGCCTCGTGATCCTGAATGGGTACACTATGGAGAAGTCCTTCATGGTTGGCGGTCCATTTTCGTAGGTGGAAACCAGCTCGCATTAAAATCTTCTTAATTTCGTCCATCTTTTCTTTAGCCTCTCGTAAGGTTTCGGCTCCCGAAATCAAGTCGTCGACGTACATTTCGTCTCGGATCATCTTAGCTGCTCTGGGATGGTGCTCTCCGAGTTGCTCTGCTAATGCCTGAAGTGTGCGAATCGCCAGGTATGGGGCCGGTGCTGTGCCAAAAGTCACCATTTTGAGACGATATGTCGAATGGTTGCTTGCGCCAAAGTATTAGCTGGTAATTAGCATCCCGTTCCGGTACCCTAATTTGTCGATACATCTTCTCTATATCTCCGGTAAAGGTGTACCGATAGAGTCTCTATCTTAGAATGATGTCCGTGATGTTGTGCTGGAGTGCCGGACCTACCATCAGCTGGTCGTTCAATGAAACGCCATCAGTTGTTTTGAACGAAGCGTCAAACTCCACTCGGAGCTTAGTAGTCGAGCTCCCCTCCTTAAGAACTTCATGATGTGGCACAAAATAGTGATGAAGATCCGTAATAGAGCCTTCCTCTACTTCTTCCATATGGCCAAGATTCAGATAATCTTCGAGACAGTCTGTGTAGCGTTGTTTTAAACTTGGATCTCTTTCTGGCCTCCTTTCCAGACTCTTGAAGCGCGTGCACCTTCTCTTGATCGGCCCAGAATAGGATAAACATCGCCCTTGAACGGAAGGGCCACTTGGAAACGGCCATCAGCTAGGCGTCGAACGTTGTTTACGAAGTGTTTCTCACACTCGATGTCTTCCTGCCCTTCGTAAGGTTTGTAAGAAATTTCTTCCAACTCCCAGAATCTACGCAGTTCTGTCTCGATGGAACATATCTGGAGGAAATTGTTGATTCAATGGGGTACTATGGGAGCTCTACCGAATAAAATTCACCCTAATTTGGTTTTCTGTGCGACGGGTAAATTGCTGTTACTTGGTTTGACCATCTCCGGCAGCAGAACCCCACTGCCCAGCAGGACACCACTGCCCAGCAGTAGATCCACCTTGGCTGACTGATTGAATTTGGGATCCGCCAAAGTCAGACCATTCAGATGTTCCCAACCTGTAGTTGTCAAAGTTTGGGTCGGAAGATGCCCAGACAGCGACTTGAGCACGAGAGCTTGAGTGCACGGTCTAAACGTTGAGTGGTGAGAAGTGAAGGAGATATCTAACACCTTTGAGCAAATGCCGCTGCTGACCAAACCCAACCCAGAAATTTCGACGGAGCAGCTGATGTTGTTATAAAGCTGGCCTCTGAGCCTGAGTCTAACAAAGCTCGCAGTGAAAGCGATTCGCCTGTCGCCGAGCGCACCTTGACTAGGGCAGTTGCTAATAAAACGTGTGTTGTTGCGTGCGTTGCATAAAATGTGTTAACATTCGGCCTGCTTAATAACGTTTCTGTTTCAGGTGGTTGAAAAGTAGGTGCACCAGCGTTCATCGAGGAAGTGGATTGCGCTAGAGTGTGTCCTTGTGCGGCGAAAGAGTTCGCTTGCCCCACCGTCGGATTGCTGTTGAAATGAAGAAGCGAATGGTGTGGTTGTTGGCAGTAGTAACATCGCCGACTACTCGGACACAGATCAGAAGTATGGCTATATGCTAGACAATTTCTACAGATCCCTAATCTATTTACTTGTTTACCCCTATCAGCAATACTCAATTTCAAAAACCTATTGCATTTTCTAATAGCGTGCTGACCCTTGCTGCAAATTTGGCACGAGTACTTTACATTGTTGGCTGCTGTATGCAGAACAGTTATTCCTTATGTGAATTTTTTCTAAAAAGGTGCGCATCGTTCGCTCCATACATCATATTTTCATAATTAAATGATCAATTCATAAATAAATACATATTTCTTGTTGTCCAATTGCATTTGTGTCATCCGTCCACCCCATAACTGGTGACTTCTTCGATCGAAGGAAAGAAAAAAACAACAAATATTGGATCTTCCAGTTGAAAAGAGCTGTTAAAAAACAAATTCACGGCTGTACAATCTGCTATAGGTATCGCAGCAAAACGGCTCACCAATTAATGGCAGATCTCCCTAGCACCAGGGTAAGGATCGCGAAGCCCTTCACACACACCGGGGTCGAGTACGCAGGACCTATGGATATAAAAACATGGAAAGGCAGAGGAGCCAAAAGTTACAAGGGCTATTTGGTAATATTCGTCTGCCTGACAACAAAGGCAGTTCATTTAGAGGCCGTAACCGATCTAACCACCAAAGCTTTTTTGGCATCCTTTAGAAGGTTTGCAGCGCGGAGAGGACTGTGCCATGAAATATACAGCGACTGCGGGACAAATTTCGTCGGAGCCGAAGCGGAACTTAAACGGTTAATGGACCACGCAACTCACGACTGGAAGGAGATCGCCGAAGTTTTGGCAAGTCAAGGAAGCAGGTGGAAATTCATTCCACCCGCTTCCCCCCATTTTGGAGGGCTATGGGAAGCGGGCGTAAAGAGTGTAAAATACCACATCAAAAGAGTTGTCGGGAATGGGACACTCACTTACGAAGAGCTAGCCACGCTTCTGACACAAATTGAAGCGTACCTTAACTCAAGACCTTTGTATGCCCTATCAGAAGACCCTGATGACTTCCATGCCTTAACGCCAGCACACTTCTTAATCGGTCAAGACGTCCTTACTGTTTCGGAACCGGATTTAGCATCGGGAAAAATAAGCTTGAACGACCGGTGGAAGACGATCCAACTCCGCATGCAGACGTTCTGGAAACAATGGCAACAGGAGTGCCTGACACGGCTGCAACACAGACCGAAGTGGCTGAAACAGCAACCGCCTTTAAAAATCGGAGACTTAGTCCTCCTTAAGGACGAAAGTGGAGTCTAGGTCGCATCGTGGAAACCTACCCAGGAACAGACACACTAACACGCGTCGTCAAAGTAAAAACTCAACAAGGAACTCTAAAACGACCAATCACAAAACTTTGTCCGCTACCAACAAACGAGCCGCAAATAGTCCCTAATTCAACATAAATTCGCACATCCAGGAAACACAAAAACATGCATAAAAAAAAAAATTTTTTTTTTCATAACGCATCAAACACATTTTCAAATACACGGATGGTAACTTGTGCACACCACTGTCATCAGACAAAACATGATTCAAACACACTCAAATCTAAAACCGAAATCACTCGACAATTACTTTCAACCGAACTCGTCCGCATAAACCGCAACCCAAAACAAGTACACACTTTCATACAGTCCACTACACCACACTCACTCATTCATTCAATCACCAAATCCAACACACAAAAAAAAAAAACAACAAAACCAACTCATCATGCACACCCATTCAAACGCATTTCTTCAAACACCCAACTCCATTCATCATTCTCCACACACACACACGCAAGCGACAATCAGCGATCGTTACCCTCATATAACAGCGAGAGGGTAAACAAAATAAAGAAGGAAAACTCACCGGCGCTCGCAAATGAACGGGATCATGTGTGAGATTTTCTGCTAGAGTAATTGAGAGGCATTCTGCCGTAGATTTGTCCGTTACCGTCTCTTGTGTCACTGTTCGTACCTTATCATATGCAATAATCTCTTGTTTCGTTTCATGTACCCAAACGCATACATTATACAAAAGCAAATTAGGTAGCACATCAGCGGCAACATGATAAGGGGATAAGAAGGCAGCAGAAGGGGCGCCAGAACATAATAAAGGCAATAAGCTGATAGAAGACTGAAGAAGCATCCTGATGATCTTCGCTCATCGGAGGGCGGAGAACGTTTACGTCACGTCCAATTACCACATTGTGACGTCAGCATGAGATAAAGAGTGGAATGCACCCGCGCATGGAAATTCCCCATGTGGGGAAATTTTCCCCTTCTTGACAAATTCAACTGTCAGAAGTATAAAAACTTGAGATAAAGGGTTAAAATAAATAATTTCGGTTATAACGTTTTAACAAGTGGTTTTCTTTTATTCTCAGTTAAATTCGGTTAGTTTACAGAGTTTGTCCGTTTCTTTTAATTCGGTATAAGTCAAGACCAATAATTACTATTATTATTATTAATATTTTTATTATTAATATTATTATTATTAATACTATTATTATTAATATTATTATTAATATTATTATTAATATTATTATTAATATTATTATTAATAATATTATTATTATTAATACTATTATTATTAATATTATTATTATTCTTGATATTATTATAAATATTATTATTAC
>OY720429.1:106060146-106062646 GCA_963082735.1 Pocota personata
AAAAGAAAGCAATGGATGAACAAAAGAAAGCGATGGACGAACAAAAGAAAGCAATGGACGAACAAAAGAATTCTCTAGATGCTCTGGAAAGTAAACTTGATGAGCAAAACAAGAACTTGGAATCCAAATTCGAAGTGATCGAAGAGAAAATCGAGAAGGTCGAGACGCAACTCGAAAAAGTCGAAACTAGATTCGATGAAAATTTTGAGAACATGAAACTCAGTTCGGGAAGATAGAGACTCAGTTTGAAAAAGTAGAAAAGCAAGTCGAAAGTCTTGCTAAGGAGCTCAGCAACGTGAAGAGACAGAAAGCACGGGAATATTCCACTGACGGTCTGAGAAGAAAGGAGATGCAGCCTCCTATCTTCGATGGTCAAACATCATGGCCAATTTATAAGAGGCAATTCGAAGCGGCCGCAATGACCAATAGCTGGGACGATGAAGAGAAGTCTATTGCACTCACGCTTGCACTGAGGGGTCCAGCTGCGGAGCTCTTGCAGACCATCCCGGAAGATAAACAGCAGAGCTACGACTCTCTGGTTCAGGCTATCGAGATGCGGTTTGGGGATGAACACATGCAGCAGGTGTACAGGGTTCAGCTGCGTAGTCGAGTCCAGAAAAGGGGGGAAACGCTCCAACAGTTGCAAGCGGATATAGAGCGACTAGCCCATCTTTCATACCCTAAAGCCGGTGAGGAGCTTATCAACGAAATGGCGGTGGAAGCTTTTATTCAGGCCATAGAGGACAGACAACTGCAAATGGCTGTAAGGATGGCTGAAAAGCGAACACTCCCCGAGGCATTGGCATTCGCTTTGTCAATGAAGGCTGCGGAGCAAGCATACCAGGGAATACACCGTGTCAGGGAAATGTCCGTCGTGGAATGCTCATGCCAGAGAGCAGCCGTCATGGATGAAGACAGAGCTCGCGGAAGTCAAATCCGTTGCTGGAATTGCAACCAAACCGGACACCTACAACGGCAGTGCAGAAGTGCACCTAGACGAGGAAATTGTCCACATTGCGGAAGTAGGAGAAGCAGAGAGGAAGCATCCTGTCGGTCAGACTTCCCAAAACCAGCAGTCGGGGGATGCGTAAGGACCAACTTCGCGGGGCAGAAGTTGGTTACTGGAATCGAGGCCCCCAGGACCACCATTCAAGTTTCGCAAACCAAACGGGGTAACAAGAGCCTGACAGTGGAGGCACTAATCAACAAGAAGAAGTGCGTAGCCACCATCGACACAGGTGCCACCGCCTCCATTGTAAGAAGAGATATCGTCAAAGGCTCCTGGCTGCACAACACCAACAGCTACTGCCTGAAGACTGCAACAGGGGAAATGGCGAAGGTATTTGGAGAAGTTCGTCTTACGATTACTCTGGCAGGACTGACGTTCGCCCATGCGTTTCTGGTGGCAGATATATGCGACGAGTGCATCATCGGAATAGACTTCATGAAAGCAAATGAAGTAATCTTGGACATCGGGATGCAAGTACTGAGGTATCGAAATGTGGAGATTCCGATGGTGTACGGAAATGAGAATGCCGTAACTCTCAGGACAGTCATCAGCAAAGACGAAGTTTTGCCGCCGTCTTCAGAGACAATCATTTGGACGAAGCTGGAAGGTGATCTTGGGAGCCACCGATTCTACATAGTAGAACCAGACCCAGAGAAGAATTCTCAAGACTACATCGTGGGAAAGACGTTAGTCGAACCAAAGAACACCATGGTTCCAGTGAGAGTTTTGAACGCAAGACCACACACTGTCAAACTAAGGCGAGGGGAGGTGACTGGAAAATGCACGCCGATTACCGCCGTCGCAACAATATCTGAACGTGATGCTCCAAAACCTCTCCCATCACCTTGGACAGCGGAAACGAGAGAGACGATTCTCCAGTCCAGTGAGCTGAATCAGGAGCAGCGAACTATGGCAGAGAATCTTATCAATGAGTACGCTGATGTATTTGCCGCACAGGACGGAGAATACGGCCGAACACACCTGGTACAACATCGAATAGACACTGGTGATACTAGACCAATTCGTCAGCCTGCTAGGCGCCTTCCATTGGCAAAGCAGACAGAAGTTGCAGAGATGGTGTCGGCAATGGAGAAAGAAGGTGTGATTGAAAGTTCCAAAAGTCCGTGGGCATCACCGGTTGTACTGGTTAAGAAGAAAGATGGCAGCACGCGGTTCTGCGTGGACTATCGGCAGCTCAATTACGTCACCAAGAAAGACAGCTACCCTCTGCCACGGATTGACGACACGCTAGACACACTATCAGGAGCCCGATGGTTTTCCACTCTCGACTTGAAGAGTGGCTACTGGCAGGTACAGATCCATCCAGAAGACCGGGAGAAAACCGCCTTCACCGCAGGAAATGGGCTATGGCAATTCACGGTAATGCCATTCGGGCTGTGCAATGCTCCGGCGACTTTCGAGCGATTGATGGAATGTGTCCTGCAAGGGTTAACATGGAAAACCTGTTTGGTATACTTGGATGATGTCATC
>OY720429.1:106067646-106095146 GCA_963082735.1 Pocota personata
GGAACTCAGCAACGTGAAGAAACAGAAAGCAGGGGAATATTCCACTGACGGTCTGAGAAGAAAGGAGATGCAGCCTCCTTTCTTCGATTGTCAAACATCATGGCCAATTTATAAGAGGCAATTCGAAGCGGCCGCAATGACCAATAGCTGGGACGATAAAGAGAAGTCTATTGCACTCACGCTTGCACTGAGGGATCCAGCTGCGGAGCTCTTGCAGACCATCCTGGAAGATAAACAGCAGGACTACAACTCTCTGATTCAGGCTATCGAGATGCGGTTTGGGGATGAACACATGCAGCAGGTGTACAGGGTTCAGCTGCGTAGTCGAGTCCAGAAAAGGGGTGAAACGCTCCAACAGTTGCAAGCGGATATATAGCGACTAGCCCATCTTTCATACCCTAAACCGGTGAGGAGCTTATCAACGAAATGGCGATGGAAGCTTTTATTCAGGCCATAGAGGACAGACAACTGCAAATGGCTGTAAGGATGGCTGAAAAGCGAACTCTCCCCGAGGCATTGGCATTCGCTTTGTCAATGAAGGCTGCGGACCAAGCATACCAGGGAATACACCGTGTCAGGGAAATGTCCGTTGTGGAATGATCATGCCAGAGAACAGCCGTCATGGATGAAGACAAAGCTCGCGGGAGTCAAATCGCTGGAATTGCAACCAAACCGGACACCTACAACGGCAGTGCAGAAGTGCACCTAGACGAGGAAATTGTCCACATTGCGGAAGTAGGAGAAGCAGAGAGGAAGCATCCTGTCGGTCAGACTTCCCAAAACCAGCAGTCGGGAAAAGCGTAAGGACCAACTTCGCGGGGCAGACGTTGGTTACTGGAATCGAGGCCCCCAGGACCACCATTCAAGTTTCGCAAACCAAACGGGGTAACAAGAGCCTGAGAGTGCAGGCACTAATCAACAAGAAAAAGTGCGTAGCCACCATCGATACAGGTGCCACCGCCTCCATTGTAAGAAGAAATATCGTCAGAAGCTCATGGCTGCACAACACCAACAGCTACTGCCTGAAGACTGCAACAGGGGAAATGGCGAAGGTGTTTGGAGGAGTTCGTCTTACGATTACTCTGGCGGGACTGACGTTCTCCCATGCGTTTCTGGTGGCAGATATATGCGACGAGTGCATCATCGGAATAGACTTCATGAAAGCAAATGAAGTAATCTTGGACATCGGGATGCAAGTACTGAGGTATCGAAATGTGGAGATTCCGATGGTGTACCCAGTGAGGTGAAATTTGGATCTCCTACCAATGAGCCCAGAAATGAAGAACAGTACGTGGCGGACCTTAGGGAAAGGCTTAGGGACATACACCAAAGGACCAGAAGCCAGATTAAGATGACGAGCGACCGCATGAAGACCAGGTATGATGCCAAGGCAACAACGTCATAATTCCAAGAAGGAGATCTGGTGTGGCTTTATAATCCCCATCGCCAAAAGGGGAAATCACCTAAATTGCAACAGAACTGGGAAGGTCCCTACAGAATAGTAACCCGCATCAACGATGTTGTCTACCGCATCCAGCGAGGACCAACTGCCAAAATGATAGTAGTTCATGTGGACCGACGGCGTCGATACAATGGCCGAAGTGAGGACGCACTTGTTCGGGACGAACAAGTTAAGACGGGGGCAGTGTAACATAATGTAGCATAATAACTACGCTCCAAAAGTATGCAACAGTAATGTAGCATAATAACTACGCTCCAAAGGTATGCAACACATTCCGAAGTGTCTTTTCATTCGAGGCTCGTGTACGGTGTTCTCGTCTCGAACGGAGAGAAATCAAAACGGTCAAAGAAAACGTAACTTTAAATCTAACTGAAAGAAAATATGTACAACTTTAACTGGAATGCAAATAAAACCACTTTCGTTCAAGGTTATAAATTCTGTGTTTTATTCGGTTTCTTGTTTTTTCTTTATATATGGATCGTACATATGTATATACATAGGTTGACATTCGGAGTAATTCGTCGATTTGACATAATTTCCCTTTTGGGAAATTACTCCGTGCGTGGGTGGATACAGAGATCTGGACCATGGTGACGTCAGCGTCTACATTCTCCCCCAACGATGAACTACGTTCTTAATTTGCACGCCCCTTGCTTGTTCTGCCTTCATACTATTTGACCATATGGTTCTCGCCGGTCTGCTGTCTAACTTGTTGGTATACAATGCATGCGTTTGGGTACATGAAAAGAAACAACAGATTATTGCGTATGGTAAAAGGATATACAGTGACACAAGAAACAGTAACGGACAAATCTACGAGAGAATGCCTATCAACAACTCCAGCAGTCAATCTCACACATGATCCCGTTCATTTGCGAGCGCAGGTGACTTTATTTTTATCCTCTTGCTGTTATGTGGGGGTAACGATCGCTGATTGCAGTTTGCGTGTTGTTGTTGTTGCTGCGAAGACAATGCTCAGTTGGTGTTGAAGTCAGATACGATGACAGTATGGCGATCCTAGTAAGCTCTCCTGCTGCAGTTGTTCTTGGCGTATGTTATGTCGTGACGTCTATGTTTAGTTTCGGTGGTGCGTGTGCTAAATCGTTGATAATTGTTATTAAATTGGAAGGTTTTAATCCAATGTAATCCAGGTGAGTAAGTTTATAGTATATGTGTAGTAATTCATTTGTATAAAAAAATAATAAAAATATTGGAGTTGTATTTTTGCTGGCGTCCATCGATGATGTGCATGCGTTCCACACACACACACGCATGCACATCATCGATGGACGCCAGCAAAAATACAACTCCAATATTTTTATTATTTTTTTATACAAATGAATTACTACACATATACTATAAACTTACTCACCTGGATTACATTGGATTAAAACCTTCCAATTTAATAACAATTATCAACGATTTAGCACAATGGAGTTCTTCAGTAGTTGGGTGTTTTGAAGAAATGAGTTTGGATAATTGTGTATGATGAATTGATTGTGTGTTTTCTTATGTGTGGTACTTGTTGATTGAGTGAATGAGTAAGTGTGAGGGAGTGGTCTGTTAGAAAGTGTGTACGTGGTTTGGGTTGCAGTTACGGACGGGTTTGGTTGAGAGTGAGTGTTGAGTAATTTTGAATTTAGATCTGAGTGGGTTTGAATTGTGTTTATCTGATGACAGTGGTGTGAACAAGTTATCGTCCGTTGATTTGAAAATGTGTTAATGTGGTATGATATTTTTTATTTTTTTTTTGAATGGATGAATGAAATGTTTTGTGATTACTGGATGTGTTGAATTTATATTGAATTTGAGACGGTTTGCGGTTCGTTCGTTGGTAACGGACAGAGTTTTGTTATTGGCCGTTTTAGAATTCCCTGTTCCGTTTTCACTTTGACGACGCGTGTAACTATTACTATATAATATTCTCCTTGTCATTGCTTCCAGAACAGAGGCCTCGAATTTAAACACGCTTCGATTTGCGTCAAGAGCGTGGCGTGCTCCTCAAAGGTTAGTGTACCATTTCCGACAATCCGTTTTAGGTGGTATTTGACACTCTTGACCCCTGCTTCCCATAATCCTCCGAAAAGGGGGGAAGCTGGAGGAATCAAGTTCCACTGGGTTCCTTCTGCTGATATTATATCCGCTTTCTCCTTCCAGTCTTGGATGGCGTTTTTTATTAGGCGGCGTAGTTCTGCTTCGGCTCCCACGAAGTTGGTTCCGTAATTGCTTTAGATTTGTCCGCAGACCCCTCGTCGTGCTGCAAATCTTCTAAAGGACGCTAGGAAAGCTTGGGTAGTAAGATCACTTACAGCTTCTAAGTGGATAGGTCTTGGGGCTAGGCAAACGAACACCGCTATGTACCCCTTGTGGCATTTAGATCGTCGACCCTTCCATGCCCGGATGTTGATAGGTCCTGCATAATCAATACCTGTGTGGGAGAAAGGTCTTGATACCGTGACTCGGGGTATCATGTTGTACAGCTGTTTATGTGATTCTTTACAGCTCGTTTGATTTGGAATACCCAATATTTTCGTCGTATATGTACCATCATAAGCTGGATTCCTCCGTGCAGTGACCTTTCATGAGAGTCGCGAATAATGAGTTTGGTGAAATGATGTCTGGGTTCCAAAATTATAGGATGCTGTTGGTCATAGGGAATGTTTGCATGACTTAACCTTCCGCCAACCCGAAGAATTCCTTCTCCGTCTACGAATGGATTCAAGGATCCCATACCTTTGGATTTCGTGCCTTCAGTGAACATTTCTTGCTGAGCGCAGCGCGCAATTATTTTTTTAGCGTTGTCCAGTTCGTTTGGTGAAAGTGATCCGACGTGACGGTTGGAGCGGTATGCCTTCGCGTTGTTGACAAAGCGCTTACACCAGGCTGCTACGCGGATCAGTCGGGTTAAATTTGACGATCGATGAGTCAGTTGGATAAGAGTATTTTCTACCAATCCAGAACAGTGCACTTGAATTTTCCGTTTGCCTTCCTCTGTAGTGAGACTTGTTGGTTGCGCTGGCAACTCGAAAATCCAAGTCGAATGGAGAAATTCCGGTCCATTTCACCACAGTGTTTCAACAATTAATGCCGATGGCAGCATACCTCTGGGAGTTAAATCGGCTGGATTGAGTTTAGTTGGGACGTGCTTCCACATGTGCACCTCCGTCAGTCGTTGGATCTCCCCTACTCGATTCCTGATGAATGTCTCCCATCGTGAAGACGGTGCAAGAATCCAAGACAGTGTTATTGTAGAGTCTGTCCATGCGTGCATCGCGGTATTCTTCAGCTCGAGTGTGTGTGCTACGTAGCGTAGCAATTTGGCTACCATGACAGCACCGCAGAGCTCTAAGCGGGGTAGACTGACCGGTTGTACTGGTGCGACCTTGGACTTCGACATTATGAGGTGCATATGGACGATACCTTGGCTATCTTTCGCCCGAAGGTAAACTGCTGCTCCGTACGCCTTCTCCGACGCATCGCTAAAGCCGTGCAACTCTACATGGTTCTTCATGCCAACTGTTTGAACCCACCTTGGAATCCGTACTTTATTAATGACCGGTAAATCGTCGTACAAGCAGTTCCATCCTTCAAGCACCTCATCCTCGATCGGCTCATCCCAAGATAATTTTCGTTTTCAGAGAAGCTGCATGATGAGTTTCGCCTTCAAAATACACGGTGATATCCATCCCATGGGGTCAAACATTCGAGCAATTGTAGACAGTACAAACCGTTTTGTTGGCTCTGGGTTATCTAGAGGCGTAAATCGAAAACAGAAGTTGTCCGATTTGGGAAGCCAATGAATGCCCAACGTTTTTATTCGGTCTGAGCCTTCCGAAGGAACTGATAACGATGCCTCTCGATCCTGGATTGGAATTTCCTTTAGCTCTTCTGCGTTCGCTGTCCATTTTCATAAGTTGAAACCGGCATTTTCTAAGACGGCCTTAACCTCCTTTCTTTTAGTTCTAGCTTCTTCAATGGTATCTGCACCAGAGAACAGATCGTCGACATACACCTCTGTAAGAATCATCTTCGCAGCCTTCGGATATTGAACTTCTGCCGCTTTCGCTGTTACCATCAGTGTCCGAATCGCTAGGTAAGGAGCTGAAGCCATTCCAAACGTTACCGTTTTGAGCCGAAAAATCTTCAATTGGTCAGTAGGATGCTTGCGCCAGAAAATCAGTTGGTAGTTTGAGTCAAACTTCGTTACCCATATTTGCCGGTACATTTTCTCAATATCCGCTGAAAAAGAGAAGCGGTACAGTGTCCATCGAAGTGTGACATCAGTGACATTGTGTTGCAAAGACGAGCCAGTCGTCAGATGATCATTTAAAGAGGACCCGTCAGATGTCCTATATGATGCATCAAACACGACCCTCAGTTTTGTTGTCGAGCTGGTTTCTTTTAAGACGGCATGATGTGGCAGAAAGTAATGACCTCTGTTGCATACGTCGTCTTCATCAACTTCGCTCATGTGACCCAATTGCAGGTACTCCTTAATGCATGAAGCGTACTTGTCATGCAATTGATGATCGGCTGCTAGACGTGTCTCCAGGGACTTGAAACATTGAAGAGCTCCTTCACGTGACCTACCTAAAACAGGATGAACATTTTCCTTGAACGGAAGTGCTATTTGATAGCATCCATCTACCATACGCCTTACATTTTGGACAAAATGTTCTTCGCAAGCCACGTCTTCGGTGGTGGCATACCGCTCGAATGGAGTTTCCTCAAGTTCCCAGAATCTTCGAAGTTGTGCATCGACGTCGGATGTTTGAAAGAAGGTTCTGATGGATCGAGGTTCAATTGGTGATCTGTCGAACAAAATCCATCCCAACTTGGTTTTCTGAGCAACAGGCATGGTCTTATCTCGATGACGCACCAACTCTGGCGGCATTATGCTAATATATCACTGCCCAACAGCAGATCGATTTTGGCTGGCTTGTGAAATGATGGGTCTGCTAATTTTAAACCGCTGAGGTGCCGCCAATCGCCTACGGAAAGGATTCGGGACGGGAGATGCCCAGACAGTGACTGGAATATCAACGCCTGTGTGGTCGTTTCGAAGGCTGTATAATACGACGCAACAGTGATATCTACGACCCTTTTGCAAGTGCCACTGTTGACCAACCCTAACCCGGACACCTCGAAATTAGTGGATTTTGATTTCAAGCGGAGGAGTTGAACTGCAGACTCCGTAATGAAAGAAGCCTCCGAACTAGAATCCAGCAATGCCCGGAGAAGTAAACTATCTCCCGAAGACGTCTTTACCTTTACAATGGCTGTTGCTAGCAAAACCTGTGTGTTGGCGTCATGTGTTGCGTGGTGGTTTCTCGCGCCAGAACTGGTTGAAGGTTGTTCTTTATTGGATGGATGGAAAGTTGGAGCTTCGCTGTTAAATGTTGAGGTAATACCTATATATGTTTGTGTTTGATGTGGTGGTTGGACCCCTTGAATATGTGTGTTAGTTGGGTGTGAATTTGGAAATTGATTTGTATTGTTAGAAGAATGAGGGTTAAAATTGAATGGGTTATTGTGTAAAAGCGAATGATGTGGCTGTTGACAATAATAACATCTACGTGAACTAGGACATTATTGTGACGTATAGTCATTATACGCCAAACAGTTAATACATAGACCTAATTTGTTCACATTTTGCTGTTTATCAGAAATGCTCATTTTCAGAAACTTATTGCACTTTCTGATAGCATGCTAACCTTTGTTACAAAGTTTGCAAGTGAACTTCGAGGTGCTTGGTTGCACATGGAAAGAGTTTCGCTGTGGTACCTTTTTGGATGAATCCACTGGTGGTCGACCCTGCTGATAATTAACCGCCTCCAACGTACGGAATCTTGTTTCAAAAAATTGGGTAAATTCCGCAAAAGTGGGTAGTTCCTTGCTGTTTTCTTTGCATCCCAGTTTCTCCTCCCAAAGCTGTTGTGTTTTTGAAGGAAGTTTTTGCAGCAGAACGTAAACTAATATCACGTCCCAGTGTTGTACGGGCACCTTCAAGTTGTCCAAACTGTGCACCACTTCTCTTGATGTGTCTAACAGCTCTTTGATGGATTCAGCTCACTCTTGGGTTATCGTCGCCAAATTAAATAGACACTTGAGTTGAGTGTTCACCAAAAACCGTTGATGATCGTACCTGTCTTGAAGGATAGCCCATGCTTTAGCGTAATTGCCGTTAGCAATACCCAAATACACTAAAATCTTCTCGGCTTCTCCAGAGACACCTGTTTTAAGAGAGTGCATCTTCTGGATTTCCGACAACGATGAATTGTGGTGAACAAGAGACACAAACAAATCGTGAAAACCTCGCCAAGACTCGTAACTCCCTGAAAACACTGGCACCGGAATATTCTTCAGCCTTAAATCCGCATTATGGGATGATTTAGTGTTGTCTGAGTCCATATTAGTGACGTCCATATTGGAGTTGTCCTTTGCTTTGACCTTGTCGATTGTGTCTAATAGATCACCCCTATACTCAAAATACAACTCTCGAATTTGCTCGTAAGTAGTCTCAATCTCATCACCCTTTTCATCTTTTTCCAGCTCACTAATACACTTTTCATATATTTCAGCTGCCGACACCATTGTTTTCTCTAAAAGAGACAAGCGGCCTGCCAAATAATTCGTGTATTGGAACCTCTTTTGGAGAAATTTTAGACGTCCTTTTCGAGTTGTGAGAATACTCGAGATAATTTTGTACTTTTCATTTTACTAATTTTGTTTGAATTTTAGCACTCTTAAATATATATACATGCCACAAAAAGTAAAATAAAATTCACTTACTTGTGAAAAGTTGATGTTTCAGCAGATGACTGTCCAAATTTCAATGGATCTTTGTTGCAGCCCAAGTCCCCCAGTTGCACACACAAGTCTTCCAAATGGAAAAAACAGAACAATCACCAAAATCAGCAAAAAATCCAGCAAATCCCCAATAATCGAATCCAGCAAATCCAAAATAATCGAATCCAGCAAATCAAATCACAGCACACAATTTTAATTCTTATTTTATTTGCAAATCCACACAACAGTGTTGACAAAAAATTAAATTAAGTTACAAAAAAACTAATCCGGCTCGAAGGACCAAAATGTTCTCGTTTCGAACGGAGAGAAATAAAAACGGTCAAAGAAAACGTAACTTTAAATCTAACTAAGAGAAAATATGTACAACTTTAACTGGAATGCAAATAAAACCACTTTCGTTCAACGTTATAAATTCTGTGTTTTATTCGGTTTCTTGTTTTTTCTTTATATATGGATCGTACATATGTATATACATAGGTTGACATTCGGAGTAATTCGTCGATTTGATATAATTTCCCTTTTGGGAAATTACTCCGTGCGTGGGTTGATACAGAAATCTGGACCATGGTGACGTCAGCGTCTACATACATACGGATTATGGCTAAGTCGACGTCGCAGAATTAAGAGAGAATTATAACCGCAAGAGAATTATAACCACAAGAGATTATTGGCTGCAGCTGTCATCTTGGAATTATTACATCAGAATTTTCTTGTTCCAGTGGTCGAAGATTTTGCTAGAAGTCGAAATGCGACTCTATAAGGACAGATGGCGATCGAGGCAAGGAAAAGTGATAATGGGCGAAGTTGTAATTTTGTGATAGATTGAAAGTTAAGAGTTAACAAGAAGAAGTAATTAGTTTGGATTTGTGAATTAAGGAATTGAAATGAGATAAAGTCATTTGAGAAGAAAGAGACCTTGTAAGGGAAGAATTGGCGAAGAATAATATAGTGTGAACTTGAATTGTTCTATAAACTCAAAAAAATAAAGAAATTATCTCACAGAATAACGTTTTATCTACTCGAGCTGTAGCTCGCATATTACAATATTATTGTTAGAAAAGTGGGGAACGACCGAGTCGAACCACCAGCACTAAGTGTACTACTACTAGAAACTACAAGAGAAGAAGAAAACAAGACTCACATCAACCAACCGCTGCCATCAACCGCTGCCATCATCCGCTGCTATCAATCGCTGCCATCTTCGCCGCCCACAGTTATCTAATACAACCCGTCTGGTTGTCTGCAGCTATTCGCAGCGAAATTCTCCTGTCGCCTTCACTTCACTTCCTAAAGAGACACGAGATTAAAATAAAATTAACACACAGGTAATAAATCTCGCTTCCAACTTTAGCCACCTTTCAATGCTCCATCAACACCCCACCTCTCCAGAGTCATCTTGCTTGCCCTAGTAAGCATCATCATCAACCCTCATCGTCGAACCAGCGGGTTACCTCCAGCGCCTCCGTCATGTCCATCAGCCGTCACCTATTGAAAGAAAAATTCATTAAAAAGGTAATTTAACAAGTACCTCACTACTCACCTGTTCTCTTCCCCAAGGTTTACCTGCAATGCTTTATGCAGTGCCCATCACATCATCTAAGCGTAGTTGACTGAAAAGAAACCCACCCGCAATATCTACCTAGGCAAAAGTTTCACCGCACCGAAGAAAACAACCCCGATTTCGACAGAGATTACTTGCGCAATTGTACACGGCTGCACCTGCGCTGGCACAACCGCGGACCCCTCGATTCACAGCAACGATGTCGACTTTCCCCAAGGCATAGGCCACCGAGGAATCCAGTTTCGTTTACTGGAACAAAGGGATCGAATGCACCCGCGAAAAACACCACCGGGAAAGGCAATAATGGCAAAAAAAAAAAGTAAACAAAGATCTTAATCACTCACCTATTGCAGAGGGTATCCAAATATAGCCGACAACAAGTTGTGGCGAGTGGACAATTATCTTCATTGGAGTGCGGCTGAACTTCGGACTCCTCCCAGACGGGAAAACACCTGGATTTATCGACCCGAGAACACTCGAATCCGATGAAGTACACGGCGCGGAACTGCTGCCAGGAGGAACCGCACTCTCCTGGAACTTGGTGTCGGACGAAGAAGGAAATCATCGCACACACGCCCGAATCAAAATAAATCACTTTGGTGAAAAGAAAACGCCCGAAAAAAACACGAAACAAACGTGAAAATACACGGCGCGGAGGAAATAAAAAGAAAATTGCCGAAAAAATGAGGGAATTCTGACGTCTGTCAGCAATGTCATCCGGGGCACGTTCAGTACACTTTTTGATGCGGCGCTCCCATTCAGATATTCTGCGGGTTGGATTACATTGGTGTGCTGTAGGATAAAAGGGAAATAGTTGGGAATTGCTGGGAAAATACAAAAAAATGAAAAATGTAATTATTGTCTGAGGCAATAGACCCCTCGTTATAGAGAGAAAATTACCGTCAATAAGGGGAAATGGGCGACGATGGCAAGGAAAAGGTGGACAAGTGGAAATTTGGCACAGAAAAATTTTCCAAAATAGCGGAGGAAAAATCCAAAAGGCTGGAAGGTAATGGGAAGTTTTCATCATTTTTTTGGAATCTTTCCAGGCGCGAGTGAGATGACAAGAGAGGACGGATAGGTTCAACGAGGGAAATTTTGGTGGAGAGTTGGAAGCGTTTAAAAGGATCGCGTTTGGCATATGAGATTGGCTTTTTGCTGGTAATAGTCTTCGGGAAAGGAACTCGAAATCGAAAGTTCGTCGCGATTTTAATCGAACTTAATGAGCGGAAACCGAAATCCAACGAACGAGTAGCGCGAAATTACCGAAGTAGCGGATCAACGGATCAACGCGGAAAAACGGAGACAGCCGGAGAAAAGACGGAGCACGAACAACAAATTACAACAACAACAAATTTTTTTTAATTAACAAAAAAAACTCTCGGGAACCACAAATAAATCTAGTGAAATTTAGCTAAGAAGTGTTTTATTTTATTCGCCTATGTGTTTTCTTGGTTTTTTCGATTCACTCTTGCTTTTTCCTCCCTCTTCTAGCTACAGCCCGGAGTCGCCATCAATACCCCCATCCAGAAGTGTAACATTATTATTATTAATATTATTATTATTAATATTATTATTAGTAATTTTATTATTATTAATATTATTATTCTTAATATTATTATTATTAATATTATTATTATTATTATTATTTTTAATATTATTATTATTATTATTATTATTATTATTAATATTATTATTTTTAATATTATTATTAATATTAATATCATTATTATTAATATTATTAATATTATTCTTCTTCTTCTTCTTCTTACAGCGAAGATATGATCCGAAGAAGAAGGATCACAACCCTCCCACTTTACTACATCCCTACTGGTCCGCCTGTGGGGTTTGCCGGTTTGGCCTCAGGAAGTACCGGCAGTCTTCCCGGTTTCGGATCACTTCGTCACTGAGGCCAATCAAATGCTGGTGTTTTTGCATTTGTGTAATACAGTTGTTTCTTGGTCTGCCTTTTTTGCGCGATTGCGTAGGAACTTTGACTGATATTGCCTTTTTGACAGGGTTCGGAGGATCGCTCCTTTGAATGTGACAATTCCAACTGAGACGGTGGTGCTCTATCTTGCTTGTGATGGGTTCTTTTACATGAAGGCTTCCTCGAATCTTTGAACTTGTTATTCTATCAATCTTCGTTACTCCTGCTGTCATGCGAAGCATCTTCATCTCAGCTGCCATTAACTTGCCCTCATACTTTGTGAACATTGTCCAGCATTGTGAACCGCATGTGAGCGCCGGACGTACAACTGCGGTGTAGAGCCTTTTTTAAGCTTAAGGGGTATTTTTCCATCACAGAAGATAGCGGAGTTTTCTCGCCACTTCATCCACAGTACGCTTACGCGATGATTGATGTCATCGTCACAGGTTGCTTCGCTATTGATCATAGATCCCAGATATTTAAACTTTTCACACTTGCGAAGCACTCTTCCATTCAAGTAAATGTCTGGAATAGGCCGGTGTGGATCAGAGAACGGGCAGCACAGATACTCCGTCTTTTCCGAACTAATACGGTACCCATTTCCCTCCAAAACATACACCCATACATCAAGTGCTCGTTGCAAGGCCATTTGAATTTCGCTTATGATAGCTCCATCGCCAGCAAAGAATAACTGATGCACTTTGGGGTCCGTCACTTTTCCTTCAAGCAGATAATCAAGGAGTGCAATAAATAGCAAAGGACTAAGGACGCTGGTTGTACTTTGCTGGTGTACACCGACTTTGATTGGGAACTCTTCGGTGACTCCTGCGGGACAGCTCACTCTTGTCCTTGCTCCCTCATACATGTCCATGATCATGCGCGCGTAGGTTTTTGGAACTCCTCGTTGTCTTAGCGGCACCCATAAGAGATCTTTTGGTTGTCTATCAAAGGCTTTTTAAAAATCAACCAACACCATATGCAAGTAATTTAAGGAATCACGATGTTTTCCATTATGATAATTATACTTTGGATTGCATTTGGTCATCAGATAGCCTTATTATTTTCCACAGTTGGCCATCTAATACCCGTTCAACGATCTTCATGGTGTGTGACATCAGCTCGACAGAACGGTAGTTATCGCACTTTCGCGTATCGCCCTTCCCTTTGTGCAAAGGAAGAAGATAACTTTCCCTCCACTGATTAGGCATTGGATCACCGCTCATAAGTTTGGATATAAGAATCATTAGCCATCTGGACCCGATGTCTCCCATCTTTTTCCAGAACTCTGAGGGTATCTCGTCTGGTCCAACCGCTTTTCTTTTTTTGGAGTATTTGACGGCATTCCTAATTTCTTCGACAGCAATGTCGGATATTTCGTCATGGTTAGGAGCGGCTCTTGGAAAGTATACACGGGAAAACAGTTCGTTCAGAAGTCTTTCACAATACTGTCGCCATCTGTGGAAAATTTTGTCGTCTTCCACAAGAAGGTGGCCTTGAGCACTGAACTTTGGGGAACGAATCTCCTGAGTATTTTTTCTTATCTGGGCGGCTATTTTGAAGATAGTTGCTCCCCTATTCAATTGGTTTTGTCGAAGCTCCTGCATAGCCTGGTTCCTATCAGACGCCGAAGACGATATTTCCTCCAACTCCCGACAGAGGCCTTCCATACTTTTTGCTTATAATTGGGAGCACTTCTTCTTCGCGAGACCTTTGCAACAACTACACATCACTTCAAGGCGAGCTTTTTCATCTCTATTAGTAGAAGAGCACTTTGACCAAGCCTTGAAAGTCGTTTTCTTTTCCCGTATCACCACTTTAGCTCCGTCTGTCCACCACCATGTACCTTTGGCGTGTTGGCAGGGGCCTTTCGACGTTCCCAGCAGTGATTTGGCTCTCTCCAAGCAAGATCGCTGTAGGGAATCCCACATATCTTGTGCTCTGCACTCCTCATCACCGACCTCATCGATGATGGTAAAGAGGTAATTTGTCATGTTGGTAATAAAAACTTCGCCTTCTCCTTTGTCCAGCTTGTACTAATTGATTTTCTCAGCCACCTCTGTTTGCTTATTTGTTTTCTTCCCCGTCTCCATAAAAATTTCTGTCAGGAGGAGACGGTGTTGCTGGGCGATCGCCTCTCCGAAGGACCACTTTGCAATCTTTAACCCGGGGCTTCATGAAACTGGCTACCAAATGGTAGTCAATTTGTGTTTCATTTCCACCACTGCTGTAAGTGATCAGGTGCCGGCTTTGTTTGACAAACATGGTATTTAGCACGATATGACCATATGACTTGCACATGCTTAGGATGTCTTCACCTGGAGAATTCCTGGTGCCGTAGCCCAGTCCTCAATGGCAGTCTTCATAGTCTTCATTTGTTTTCCCGACATGTCCGTTCAAATCTCCGCCAACAAACAAAAGCTCTTCCTTTGGGATGTTTTTTTTTCCACACATCACCCTGTATCACCAATTTGAGAGGCATTAAACGGTCACTGGATTTTGAAATGATCAAGATGTTGCCAAGTAGCTCTGCCGCGAGGATGATAGCAATTCCGTTTTTACCTTGTTCTGACCCATAGTAGAACATCTTGTAAGCTTTTGCCTTAACGTCCAAGAAACGCGCCCGATTCCCGGTGTTTCGCCATTTCGTTTCTTGTACACACAAGATGTCCACTCGCCTTCTAATCATCATTTCTTCAAACTGGTAGCTGAGACCTTTCATACTTCCAAGGTTCCAACTCGCGACTCTTAGGTTACGCCTAAGAAGTTGCATTATTTTGCTATCCCCCGGAAACCGAAAGCTTTGACCCGAGCATTTCTGCTCGTCCCAGGATCACAGCCATACGTAGCATTGGTAGTGCCTGGAGGGGTATTGCTTTTATTTTTAGCGTAATTTTTCATAATGCTAGGGTTTAAGCGTTTTTTTTTTTGGTTTTGACACGTGCATGCTCCTGAATTTTTGATTTATGTTTGATCTTACTTTTACAACACCGGTGATCTCCAGTCGTGTCAACCCACGGATTCGCATGCATACTTGCGGGACAGTTGTAAGATGATATATGTGTCGCTAGACTCACCTGGATATTTTAAAATCGCCCAGCAACACCGTCTCCTCCTGACAGAAATTTTTATGGAGACGGGGAAGAAAACAAATAAGCAAACAAAGGTGGCTGAGAAAATCAATTAGTACAAGCTGGACAAAGGAGAAGGCGAAGTTTTTATTACCAACATGACAAATTACCTCTTTACCATCATCGATGAGGTCGGTGATGAGGAGTGCAGAGCACAAGATATGTGGGATTCCCTACAGCGATCTTGCTTGGAGAGAGCCAAATCACTACTGGGAACGTCGAAAGGCCCCTGCCAACACGCCAAAGAAACATGGTGGTGGACAGATGGAGCTAAAGTGGTGATACGGGAAAAGAAAACGACTTTCAAGGCTTGGTCAAAGTGCTCTTCTACTAATAGAGACGAAAAAGCTCGCCTTGAAGTGATATGTAGTTGTTGCAAAGGTCTCGCGAAGAAGAAGTGCGCCCAATTATAAGCAAAAAGTATGGAAGGCCTCTATCGGGAGTTGGAGGAAATATCGTCTTCGGCGTCTGATAGGAACCAGGCTATGCAGGAGCTTCGACAAAACCAATTGAATAGGGTAGCAACTATCTTCAAAATAGCCGCCCAGAGAAGAAAAAATGCTCAGGAGATTCGTTCCCCAAAGTTCAATGCTCAGGCCACCTTCTTGTGGAAGACGACAAAATTCTCCACAGATGGCGACAGTATTGTGAAAGACTTCTAAACGAACTGTTTTCCCGGGTACACTTTCCAAGAGCCGCTCCTAACCATGACGAAATATCCGACATTGCTGTCGAAGAAATTAGGAATGCCGTCAAATACTCCAAAAAAAGAAAAGCGGTTGGACCAGACGAGATACCCTCAGAGTTCTGGAAAAAGATGGGAGACATCGGGTCCAGATGGCTAATGATTCTTATATCCAAACTTATGAGCGGTGATCCAATGCCTAATCAGTGGAGGGAAAGTTATCTTCTTCCTTTGCACAAAGGGAAGGGCGATACGCGAAAGTGCGATAACTACCGTTCTGTCGAGCTGATGTCACACACCATGAAGATCGTTGAACGGGTATTAGATGACCAACTGTGGAAAATAATAAGGCTATCTGATGACCAAATGCAATCCAAAGTATAAGGATCATAATGGAAAACATCGTGATTCCTTAAATTACTTGCATATGGTGTTGGTTGATTTTTAAAAAGCCTTTGATAGACAACCAAGAGATCTCTTATGGGTGCCGCTAAGACAACCAGGAGTTCCAAAAATCTTCGTGCGCATGATCATGGACATGTGGGAGCAAGGACAAGAGTGAGCTGTCCCGCAGGAGTCATCGAAGAGTTCCCAATCAAAGTCGGTGTACACCAGGGAAGCGTCCTTAGTCCTTTGCTATTTATTGCAGTCCTTGATTACCTGCTTGAAGGAAAAGTGACGGACCCCAAAGTGCATCAATTATTCTTTGCTGGCGATGGAGCTATCATAAGCGAAGATCAAATAGCCTTACAACGAGCACTTGATGTATGGGTGGATGTTTTGGAGGGAAATATGTACCATATTAGTTCGATAAAAATATAGTATCTGTGCTGCCCGTTCTCTGGTCCACACCGGGATATTCCAGACATTTATTTGAATGGAAAAGTGCTTCGCAGGTGTGAAAAGTTCAAATATCTGGGATCTATGATCAATAGCGAAGCAACTTGTGATGATGACATCAATCATCGCGTAGGCGTAGGGTGGATGAAGTGGCGAGAAAACTCCGCTATCTTCTGTGATGGAAAAATACCCCCTAAGCTTAAAGAAGGCTCTACACCGCAGTTGTACGTCCGGCGCTCACATACGGTTCACAATGATGGACAGTGTACAAAAAGTATGAGGGCAAATTAACGGCAGCTGAGATGAAGGTGCTTCGCATGACAGCAGGAGTAACGAAGATTGAGAGAATAAGAAGTTCAAAGATTCGAGGAAGCCTTCATGTAAAAGAACTCATCACAAGCAAGATAGAGCACGTCCGGCTAAGTTGGTATTGTCATGTTCAAAGGAGAGATCCTTCGAACCCTGTCAAAAAGGCAATACCAACCAACGTTCCTACGCAATCGCGCAGAAAAGCAGACCAAAAAACAACTGGATCACACAAATGCAAAAACACCAGCATTTGATTGGCCTCAGAGACGAAGTGATCCGAAACCGGTAAGCCTGCCAGTACTTTCTGAGGTCAAACCGGCAAACCCCACAGGCGAACCAGTAGGGATGCAGTAAAGTGGGAAGGTTGTGATCCTTCTACTCCGGATCGTAACTTCGCCGTAAGAAGAAGAAGATTATTATTAATATTATTATTATTAATATTATTATTATTAATATTATTCTATCCTAAGGCCGGGCTCAGACTACTAGAGGGGTCAGCGGGTGGTGGATAGCTGAATGGCTTACAGATATGTGGGTTAGCTGCGAATAACCAATAAGCAGTCCCGGACCAAGAGCGGCAGAAATGGAGGGCGTGACGGAAGTAGATGCCGCCCTTTAAATAACATCCTTCCCATAAGGCAAGTTGTTATGCGACCCGTGCCGAGGCCTGAACGGTGGTGGGGAAGTAAAATCCATACAGCATCAATAACGGAGCCCTCCAGATACCTGGCGACCGCTGGTTATAATTAAATGCCTTACCACATTTTAACGGGGGCTATGATGTGGTGCACCTCAGTTCCCCCTTGCTCGTGGGAACCAAATTTATATAAAAATGGAAAAAGAAATGCAAAAAAACAAGAACAAAAAAACCAAAAAAAAAACCATGACACGACAGACGACATGTGTAGTGGAAAGACACCAGGAAGCAAATCCCTTCAAAAAAAGCTCAAGAATGCAAAGGTCACCACAATCAGCAGGTACGCCGCTAGCTGGGGTGCAGGCGCATATACTACCGCAAGCTGCAATTGTATCTCCAACAAAGTGGAGTTGCAAATGAAGTAGAGAGCGACGAGGCTGCGCGACTAGATCTGCTAAAACGGAAAATTGAAAAAATTGAGAAGCAAGAAGAGGAAGATTTGATGAGGGCGTGGAACGTGCTTGAGATGGTTCCAAATGTCTCACAGAAAAACCTAAAAATGGAAATTCGGACTGGTCTCAAGAAGTTGCAAGAAGCTCTAGACGATGGCAGATCAAGTCGCGAAATCAGGAATAGGGATAGAGAAGCACTGCAAAACCTGGAGAAAACTGCTTCCAAAAAAGGTGAAAAGATTATGAACTTATGCCCGAAACGAGGCAGAAGAGAGATCGGGAGCCCTGGGGATACAAACAAGGTACTACCTGTTACAAAGAAGAAGAAGGAGGAAGATCTTCTCGCAGCCTGGACTACTGTGAACCACAAAAAGTCAGAAACTTGCGGATGCTGGAGAAAGAAGCGAAGACTTCCGGTGGAAGAGAAGCTGCTCCCAACAAAAACTGATTGATTGATTGACGCCGGCTCTACCCGCATTTTTATTAGCTTAATACAAGCACAAGAAAACTTAAACAATCTAAACTTAAAACTACAAAAAAAACTAAAATCTACTAGAAAGAGCAGGTAGGAGGTAGAAGGGGTTAATAGAAGGGGGGTGTTGGCAAAATCAAGACTTGGCTAGGTGGAATTGAGGCGATGCTGAAGATTGTTTCGAAGGGTAGTTCTGCTGCAGTGGAAGTCAAAGGTGTTTTCCATATTGTTATCCAAACGCAACATTCTGGACAGTGGTGCGTTATAAGTATAATTGGTGCGATGACAAGTGAGACGGAAGAGGGGAATGGACCTTAGGTTACGGGGATTGGTATTAAATGAGACTAGTTGAAGGAGCGCGGGGCAATCAATGTGACCAGTAATTAGTTGATGGAGGAAGAGTAAGTCGGCAATTTCGCGACGATTTTCAAGAGATTGGATATTGATGAGTTTTAGACGATCAGAGTAGGGAGGCAAGTTGTATCTATCAGTCTAAGGGAGACCGCGTAGGGCGAAACGGATAAACCGGCGCTGGATGGCTTCAATACGTTGAATGTGGATAGCATAGTGTGGCGACCAAGCTTGGCTAGCATATTCGAGGATAGGTCTAACGAAGGTAGTATAAAGTGATTTGGTGACGTATGGGTTCGAAAATTCCTTGGACCAACGTTTTACAAAGCCAAGTGCAGAATTAGCTCTATTTATTATGTGGTCAATATGAGAACGGAAGTTAAGTTCCCTATCACAGATTACACCTAAATCACGCAAAGATGAAACTGGTGGGACGAGCTCGTTGCAGAGGAAGTAGTTCCTATGGGTTGGTGGAAGGCGTTTACGGGAGTAGGTGATGAATTGACATTTGCTTACATTAAGTTCGAGATGATTTTTCTGACACCAGAGAGAAAATCTATTAAGGTCATCTTGAAGTGGGCGAGAATCGATGGGGGAAGATATGTATCTAAATTTTCATGTCATCGGCATAGACAGAGATACGAGTCTTTGATAATACAGTAGACGTCGTTGATGGTCTTGAGGGACACCCGAAGTGGCCTTAATGGGGTTAGAGACAGAAGATCTAAATATAACCTCGTACTGTCGACCTTCCAAGTAAGATTTGATCCAATTGATAAAACCGGGTTGAAAACCAAGAGCTTTAAACTTAAGAATAATAATTTGGTGCGATATTTAATCAAATGCTTTACTGAAGTCAGTAGTAATAACATCAATTTCTTTGCCATCTTCAAATGCACACAGCGCCTGAGAAACGAATTCAGTTAAGTTGGTGGTTGTCGATCTACCTTTAAGAAATCCATGTTGGTTAGAAGAAAATAAGGATTTGCAATGAAAAAACATCGAGTCGTACACTATGCTCTCGAAGAGTTTGGGTATGCATGATAGTTTCGCGATAGGTCGATAGTTGGAAATTTCGTTTTTTGGACCTTTCTTGTGAATGGGGATAATGAATGAGTTCTTCCAAAGAAGCGGGAAAGATCCTTGCGAAATGGACAAAAGAAAAAGGGAAGTCAACGGTTGGGCCAAGTGGGTCACGCATTTTTTTAGAACTATTGCGGGCAACCCGTCAGGACCAGGAGAGTAGTCATCCTTAAGTTTATTAATCTTCTCTGCGACAAGTAACGATGTGATATCAACCGAGACTAATGACGTTTGGGCGCAGTTGTCCATATAAGAGAAGTAATCATGGTCTGGTTCGAGGATGCGGTCGGTAAACGACTGGCTAAAAAAATGAGCGAATAAGTTTGCGACAATTTTAGGGTCTGACGAAGAAGTGTTGGAGAGTTTAAGGCTAGATGGATAACTATCAGATTTTCGTTTGGCATTTATGAAATGATAAAAACGCTTTGGATCCGTGATAAGACTGGATTGCATTCGGTCAAGATAATCCTGGTAGAGAGCTTCGCATAGTTCGGCGAAGTGTGTATGTGTGTGCTGATAGATGGTGTAATCATAGCCAGAACGGGATTTCAGGTATGCTCTCCAAAGTTTATTCCTCTTGTTACGAAGTGAGCGCAATTGTTTGTTATACCAGGGTGGGGATGAAGAACAATTTTTTTGGAGCGAGTAGGGAACAGCTTGCAGAAAACAATCGAAAACTACAGTATAGAAAGATGCGAGAGCAGTATCCATAGCAACGTGTGCGTAGTTAAAATTAGCCTTACTGAGCAGGTTGTTAAGTTTGGCGAAGTCAGCTTTCCGAAAATTAAAGCTATATGAGTTCTGAGTGTGAATATTAGAATTTAAGTCACTGCAGGAAACGAAAGAAAGAGGGGTGGATGGTAACGGTCTAAAGTAGAGAGAAGATGGTTACTTGCTATTACAATACAATTATCAGCATCAGATGAGAAGATAAGGTCCAGTTGTCTGTCAAGGCTATTAGTTATGCCACTGACTTGATGGAGGCCAGAGTTGGAGAGACAATCTGTGAAAAGGATTTCTTTGTCTGAGGTTGCATTTGAAGGGACAAAATGAGACTCATCCTCAGACGGAAACCATTGGAGTTGTGGAAGATTAAAATCCCCAAGGATAATGACATCATCGCTGGGATCCGTAACATCAAAGAGAGAGTCTATAGCATCTATAGCGAGTTGGTAGCCTTGAATTGGTTGGGAGGGGCGAATGTAGCAGCAAAGTAGGTACAGATTACGTTTAAGAATGGTAATTTTAGCGCAAATAAACTCAAAATTAGCGGTATGCGACGATTTATAAAGTGCTGAGTCGTAGCGGTTGTGTATAGCCAGGAGAACTCCACGGCCAGAAGAATCATCGTCTTTCTCTAGACCATCATCGCGAAAAAATGTTAAATTCGGAAGTAAATAACTCATTACTCTTGAAGGTAGGGGAGAGATTTGTTTCAGAGAGGGCGAAAACATAGTAGGGCAACTTTTGAGAATTAAGGAACACAGTGGAGGTTTTGGTGCGCAAACCGCGTACATTTTGGTAGTAAATGGATAAGTGTTTAACAGTGTTTTTATCTGCGTTAGTAAGGCGTGGTTTTGTACTAGTTGGTATGTTAGGAACGAAAATAATTTTTAAAGTTTGTGCGAGTTCGTTGTAGATGTGAGATACGTTTAGATTCAACATGGGAAGCAAAAGTGGACAGATCATTTGCAACACATCTGGGCGGAATATCGAGACTTTCTTGATAGCGAACGAAGATCTGTTTCAGTTCGGCAGGATCGGTTGGGAGGCTTTCTTGATGAAGGGAGACCATGACGTTGGTCTTAGTAATCCCGTCGATACAGATGGTGTCGTCTTTATCATGTAAGTAGGCTAAATATAGACGCACATTATTATAGATCTTGTGGTCTCGAAAGCGTGAGAGAACATAGCGTCCATCTTCGCCAGAATCAGTAAGTTGCTTCGTAAGTCTGGCAGTAGACGGAAGCAATGGATCTAAGAAGGAAGGAGATGGTGCAACTAAGTTTGAAGAATTAATAGGCGGGGAAGTGGGCGAGTGAGAAATAATGGAGGGGCAAGACGATTCAGAGGGTGCAGGATTGAGAGTGTGGGAGTGAATGAAATTCGGAAAATTGACGGAGGTCGGTCTCTTACGATTAGAAGACGTTACAGGTGTAAGATCAAATGACACTCGATTGATATTGTGGTTATTTTGAGAGTGGGAGAAGGGTTAAGATTATGGGATTGGTTGAAGGGTTAAGATTATGGGATTGGTTGAAGCTGGGGTATTTTGTAGCTGTGTTGAAATACGGGTATAACCCCATTTTCATTTGCCAATTTGGGTGAGGCTCGGGCAGATTATTGAGATTGGAAAGTGAAGGGAGGTGGGCGGACGGCTTTGAGAAGGGGGTAGACATAGAGTTAAGCTTAGAGCTATGTCTATTATTAGTTTGTTTAAAATTAGAGTTAGATTTATTAATGTTTTTATTATTGGGCTTAATATTAGAGCTTAACTTATCGGTCCATCGAGTCATACTCATTTTACCAAAAGCAAGAACTTCTTTCGGAGACTTAGGGAAAAGCCAGCCATATTTTGCGGGAAGGTCGATTTTGAAGCAACCAGATGTTGTGGATAAAATCCTCATGAATTTGAGATCGGTGATATGATACCGTTGTTGGAACACGATACGCACCCAGGACTCATCGGCAGATTTTGGAGCACCAGTCAGGAAGTAAGAAAAAGAATGGCCGTTTATCTCATTAGAAATATTTAGTTTTCTGAGCCTACTGTTCTACTGCGATTGCGTCCACGTGGTTCCAAATTTCGATATGGTGTTGATGGTGCAAGTAGAATTAGCGGTAATTGCTGGTGGTGGGTTGTTGGTTTGGGGTTGGTCTTCACATACGCGGGCAGGGAAGGCAGTCAAAGACGTGGAAGTCGAGGGTGATGCGGTGTCAATTAGAACGACGTGTGCAGCGGTATTAGCGTTAAGAAACTCTTCATGCAATGATTTTTCTTGAGAAGAGTGTTTCACAGACTGGATGAAGTTGAATTTACTCGACACTAATTTGAGTTCGTCTATGATGTCATTCGTTGCTAACCTTGAGAGCTTCGTGGCAGTTAATTCTTCGATTACGGAATTCAAAGCTAGATGAATTTCACCAATACAATCAGCGTGATGGGCAATATTCCTGTCAAGCTCCTTCAATGAGGTGGTGTGACCGGAAAGTGTCTCAGATATGGATGACATATCGACATGGATATCCTTGAGAACTGGGGAGGCGATAGAGCACTTGGGGTTGTCGGTTTTGATTTTCTTATTCTTGAGTTCGTCAATTCTAGCGTTGGTTGATGTAATAAGAGTGAGCAAGTGATCGTATCTTTTTTCGCATTTATGGGAGGATTCTTTTATTTCTTTTAAAACGGAACTGTGATCAGAAGCGTAGTTTTCTAAGGAGAAAAAGAAACCAAAAAGCATGAGAGCCGTTCAAACATGAGGAGAGAGGCGGTCTTAATCAAGCCAGCAGAGGGAAAAACCTACGGGGAAAGTTTGACGGAAATCCGAAGATAAGTCAATCCAGAAGACACTTAAACGGACGTAAAATCAATTCGGCAGACTCGTGCAGGAGACATACTTCTGGAACTAGGCAGCACGACGAAAAGCAGAGACAGTTTTCGCATGATTCTGCAAAATACTTTAGGAGAGGCGGGCAAGGTGAAAGACCTCATACGAAGTTCTACCCTAGAAATCAGAGACCTAGACAGCGTCACAAACAAAGAAGATGTTGAGGAGGCAATCAGAAATGAATTGCAAAATCATGCGGGAGATATAAAGGTTTCTATAAGCAAACCAAACAGCTGAAACTTGCTGTAGTGGAAATAAACGAGGAGGGCGCTAATAAGCTACTTCAAAAGGGAGGCATTAAAATAGGCTTGGTAAGATGCAGAGTCCGGCGAAGGGTGCTCGTCACACGGTGCTTCAAATGTCTTTATTACGGCCATCTTGCATGGAACTGTAAGCGCCTGGATAGAAGCTCTCTTTGTTACAGATGTGGCGAACAGCGACACAAGGCTGCTGCCTGTAAATCGACACCGCGATGTGTGCTTTGCACATATCTTAAAGGAGAACCCGAGCAGTTAGCGCACATTCCGGGATCAGGGGGCTGCGTGGCATTCAGGGAGGCGCTAGCAAAAGCTAAAGAAAGTGCATCACAATGATGAATATACTACAGTGTAATATGAACAAACGACCTACTGACGCAACTTTGCTTCGAAAAGGATACTGACATCCTTATAATTAGTGAACCATATCAACAAAAGGGCAGTACATTATGGTTTGCGGATAACCTCTGCACGGCGGCCATTTGGGTTGTAGATCCAATTAAGATACCAGTAGAGGGACACGGCTCTGCAAACGGCTTCGCATGGATAAGAAGCAAATGGGTAACCCAACGAAAGAATACAAGATTTTCGTGAAAAATTGCAGGGGCTCGAGGATACTCTACGAGAAATGGAGGGAGATAAAATAGTTGCGGGGGACCTCAATGCCAAGGCGTTGGAGTGGGGCATGCCACACCCGGACAATAGGGGCAGGCTCATAATGGAGATGGTCGCCAGACTGGGTCTGATTATTCTCAACACAGGACCTACGTTAATCTTTAGGCGACCTGGATACCGCGAAACTATCCCTGATATCTGTCTAGTATCAGGACAACTAGCGCCAAAGGTATCAACCTAGGAAGTCATTGAGGATTACAAGGGTAGTGACCACCAATATATTACATTCTGCCTATCATCAAATGTACAGCTACGGTCAACAATAGCTGGAAGAAACAGACCAAGATGGATCGTTAAAAGAATGGACAAGGAGAGTTTTGTAACTACACTACGGAGGGGACAAAACACAATGCGGAACTTCGGGTATTCCACAGAGGGAGAAAATGCGGAAGCACAGGTAGAAGACACAAAGCGGGTTATACACCAAGCATGCAACTCATTGATGCCACGAAAATTCCTAGGAAACCATCGAAGTCCTGCATATTGGTGGACGGAGGATATAGCGAACCTCCGAAGAAAATGCCTTCAACTTAGAAGAAGGGCACAACGGGCAAGAAGAGGACCGGAATCCGCACAGAGGTCAGCGGAACATAAGTCTGCAAAAAAGGAATTTCGAGATGCCATCAAACGGAGCAAGGCCGAAAAATGGCGGTCGCTGAAGGAAGAGATTGATGAAAATCCATGGGGCCTAAGATACAAGATCGTCACAAAGAAGCTCAGAGCAACCACATCGAGTCCAACACTGGGCAATATCGTCAACGCATTGTTTCCCACCCATCCTGTGAGAGAAGAGGAAGAGGACCAACCTGAAATAGGAGAAATACCTGGTTTCAGTGAAGAAGAGCTTGTAAGGGCTGTGAACTCTCTACAAAATAATAGAGCACCAGGCCCCGACTGAGTTCCAGCAGAAGCACTTAAAGTAACAGCGCACGAGTGCCCTCGCATGCTACTGGACATGTACAATAGCTGCCTCAAGGAAGGGGTTTTTGCAGCCCGCTGGAAAGTTGCAAGGCTGGTGTTGATCAGCAAAGGTAAAGGAGATCTAAACTGCCCATCATCGTACAGACCCTTATGTATGCTGGATACAGCGGGCAAATTACTAGAAAGGCTCTTAAAACCTCGCATACTCATGGCCGTGGAAGAAGCTGGAGGATTATCTAACAACCAGTATGGGTTTAGGCGCGGGCGATCAACAGTAGATGCTGTAAGACAAGTAGTGGAGACCGCTTGGGCTGCGGAGCGAGGAAACCACCACTCACGCAAAATCTGCACCCTCGTCACCCTTGACGTTAAAAATGCATTTAACTTTTTTTTTTTTTTTTTATAATTTGCACGCGCCAAATGGGATATGAATACCATTAAATTATTTCAGGGCACGGGCGTTTGTAGAAATTGAGAGAGATAGAGAAAGGAAGATTTGTGTAGTGGGTTTGAAATTTAGGTGGTATTAAGTTTCTGTAAACTCCAAGGGTGGCTGTCCAGATAACTGGGGAGCTTGTTTGTTTTGCTTTCTGTCATTGCTCATGATTCACAGTATTTTTTTCCCACCACCTGATGTCATCATCACGATCAAGTTACATATAAGCCATATGACCACTCTACTGCCAGTGTTATGCCTTCACAGTAAAGTTGACTAAGCTTTCGCAATTGATCGACTTTTTCATTTATTTCAGACGAAATAAATAGATGATAGTTGAGATCAGGGCTTGAACCGTGAACCAAGAGCGTGACAAGCGTTGATGTTACCACTACACCACGGCCACCCGTGGAAAAGAGGAAAGCAATTACCGCCGGAGCAGCCCAGGGGTCAATTTTGGGACCAGATCTTTGGAATATATCCTATGACAGCTTACTCCGATTGAAAATGAAGAGAGATACATTCCTAGTGGGATATGTGGATGATGTTGCAGCTATCATTGTTGCGCGCAACACAGAACTCGCCCAACTGAGTCTAAATGAGGTCATGCGACAGGTAAACAGATGGATGGAGGAGCATGCTCTAAGCCTAGCCATGGCGAAGACGGAAATAGTTCTACTCACCAAGAAGAGAATCCCCACCATAATACCGATGATAGCGGGTACTGAAATAATCCAGATAAAGGAAGCCGCCAAATACCTGGGAGTGACGATCGACACGAAGCTTACCTTTTGGTAGCAAATAAAGCGTACCTCGGACAAGGCTGCGTCAGTAACTGCAGCACTTAGCAGGCTGATGGCAAACACCGGCAGACCCAGATCAAGTAAACGCCGACTCCTGATGTCTGCGACGGAAACCATCCTCACACATAGGCAGATGCACTAATGAAGGAGAAATATCGCAAAAGTATGGCGGGGGTGCAAAGAAGAGGAGTTCTAAGAGTCGCTTGTGCTTACCGTACGGTATCAGAGCCAGCTGTTCTTATCGTAACCCGGATTATTCCCATAAGCCTTCTGGCCAGGGAACGGAAAAGAATTTACGAGAGAAAAAACGAAGTAGGCAAAGCGCAAGCAAGTTTGGAAGAGAGATCCCGTAACCTGGAGACTTGGCAGGGAATGTGGGAGATGGACCAGAGAGGGAGATGGACGAAGAGACTTATAGCAAACTTCCGAACATGAATCGAACGAAGACATGGGGAAGTAAATTACTACCTGACGCAGTTCCTCACCGGACACGGCTATTTCCGGCCGTATCTACACAAGATGGGAAAAATCGACAGTCCACAATGCAAATATAATGATGCGAGTCACGATGATGCCGATAACGCGTTTTTCCACTGCAATAGATGGAATGAGCAAAGAAGAATGCTACAAGAAGAACACGGTGAAATTACAGCAGAAAACGTCATTGACGTGATGCTGCGAAACAAAAATAATTGGCACAAAATAGCTATATACATCGAAACTATTTTGCGTCAAAAGAAAAGGGAGGAGGACATATAACTCTGATGAAGGCCTAACCGGCAAGAAAGAATAAACAAGTAACAGGATACAAAAAATTAAAAAGCCGGTCCCCAGAGGGGAAAGAAAATGACACCACACTGAAGTAATGCGAAAGTGGTCCCGAAAGGGGTTAAAGATGGTTTTTTAGTGAGTAACAAGTCCCCCACTACTCGAAAGAGAGCGGGCCTGTTTCTCGTGAGCATTAGCGATTTCCACTATCCTCAAGGCCAAAAACAAAAAAAAATATTTTTATTATTACTATTATTATTATTACTATTATTATTATTACTATTATGATTATTGCTATTATTATTATTACTA
>OY720429.1:106097646-106112646 GCA_963082735.1 Pocota personata
ATATGAACTCTTCTGGCTGAGTCGATATCATTATATATGCCTTATTATTCGGCGTTGTATCTTCTCCTCCACTCACCGTCTATGCAGACTGGACCAAAGATCACTCGAAGAACTTTTCTCTCGAAGTAACCAAGGGCATCCCATTTTGACAAGGTCCATGCCTCTGCGCCATACAGCAGGACTGGGATGATTAGTGTCTTATAAAGAGTTACCTTACTAGTTCGAGATAGGGCCTTGTTACTCAATTGCCTTCTTAGCCCATAGAAACACCGATTGGCAAGAGTAATTCTTCGTTTGATCTCCCCACTGGTGTTATTTGCGGAGCTTACGATAGAGCATAGGTAGACAATTCCTTTACTACCTCAAAATTATATCTGTCTATTGTGGCGTTTTGTCCAAGACGCCGATGTTGGGTGTCCTTTTTTGTTGACAGCATATATTTTGTTTTGCTTTCATTGACCGCTAAACCCATCTTTGCTGCCTCGATCTCAATACTCGAAAACGCCCCACTGACGGCCCTCTGAGTTCTTCCGACTATGTCAATACCACCGGCGTAAGCGAGTAGTTTTACAGACTTGCAAAAGACTGTACCCCCGATGTTGGCTTATGAGTTTCGTACAATTCTTCCAAGTACTATGTTAAAGAGGTCGCATGATAGCGCGTCACCTTGTCTAATTCCTTTGCTGATATCGAACGGTTCGGTGGTGTTTTTACCGACTCTGATGGAGCAGCGAGAGTTCTCCATTGTCATCCTGCACAAACGAACGAGCTTGGCAGTTATGCCAAGACTGGACATGGCTCTGTATAACTCGTCTCTATACACGCTATCATAGGCAACTTTAAAATCGATGAAAAGGTGATGCGTATCGATTTTATATTCATGGGTTTTTTCCAAAATCTGCCGTAGTGTGAATATTTGGTCAATAGTGGACTTACCAGGCCTGAAACCGCACTGATAAGGACCTATCAGGTTGTTGACGATCGGTTTCAGGCGTTCACATAATACGGCAGACAGGATCTTATAAGCGATGTTAAGAATACTTATGCCTCTGTATTTTGGCGCAGTTCAGAGGGTCTCCTTTTTTCAGGATCGGGCAAACGATGCTGAGTTTCCATTCATCGGGCATACTTTCGTCCGACCAGATGTTACAAATGAGTTGATGCATGCTCGTTACCATCTCATCTCCACCTTAAAAAGTTCGGCGGTAAGGCCGTCGGCTCCATCAGCTTTGATGGCTTTAAGCTTAGATATCGCTATCCTCATTTCATTCTGATCGGGTTGACGAAAATCTTGACGAATGGTTCATTCCGCCTGACAGCGGAATATTGGTCATCATAGCCGTTTAGCAGTCTGCAGAAGTATTCCTTCTATATCCTCAGCACCGACTGCGGTTCTACTACTATGTTACCATTTTCGTCCCCGCCTCTCAATCCCCTCGATCGAACGCTTCTCATGCTCCTTTTTCTTCTTTCTTAGAAGTCGAGTTCCTCTTTTCTCCTCCGCTCGTAGAGCTCGCGAGCAGCTCTAGTCCTTCTATGCAGCGCCGCTTTGTACGCCTCTTGTTTTGCTGCATGTGCTTGCCGGCATTCATCATCAAACCAGGGGTTCCGTTGTGGTGGCCGAGAGGCGGCATCTCTGATGGCTTGTTGGCAACGCTGCCACTGGTCTTCCGCATTTGCTGCTGGCGGCATAGGATTTAGATTGAGATTAAAGGAGATTCGATCGGCAAAGGCTCTGGCGGTCTCCTGCGATTGTAGCCGTCTGACGTCAAATTTCCTCACAGTATTTCGTTGGTTTCGCTCCGTTCTGGACATCCGCATCCGTACCTTGGCTACAACTAGGTAGTCATCCGAGTCCACGTTGGCTCCTCGGAAAGTCCGGACACCCAGAATACTGGAAAAGTGCCTTGCGTCGATCGCAATGTGATCGATTTGGCTGAAGGTTTTTCGATCAAAAGATAGCCATGTCCCCTTGTGGATATCAAGACGTGGGAACCGCGTACTAGCTACGACAACATTTCGCCCCGCCGGGAAGTCGACTAGCCTGAATCCGTTGTCGGATGTGATGTCGTGTAGGCTGTTATTTCCAACCACGCCACTAAAGACGTCTTGCTTTCCTAGCTTTGCGTTAAAATCACCGAGGACAATTTTAACGTCGTGGCTATTGCATTGTTCATACGTTTTGTACAAGAGGTGGTAGAAGTCATCCTTCGTCGCGTCGTCCATCTTTTCATGAGGGGCGTGAGCACATATTAGGCTAATGTTGGCGAATTTAGAATTGATTCGGATTGTCATGAGGCGCTCGTTAACATGCCGGAAACTCAGGACTTCTTGCCTAAGTCTGCCAATGACGAATCCGCACCCGAATAGACAGCAATCGCCGTAGTAGACGCCGCAGTTTTTCATCCTCCTTTTGCGCGGCAGATCCCATCGCACTTCTTGGATGGCGGTAATGTCTGCTTTACAGCAGTCTAGGGCCTCCGCAAGTCGTTCGGCTGCACGTGGTTTGTAGAGGGACCTAACATTCCACGTGCAGACTCGAGAATCGTTGTACTTTTTCCGTTTGCTTGGGTTGTCAACAGTAGAATCCTCCGTATCCGAGGCTATTGGTTGTTTCGTATCCGAAAGTTTTTTACGTGGTAGGGAAGTTAACTCGACGGCACAATCCCCAACCTGGAGGGTCAGTTCCTTCTGTAACCCCTAGGACGTGGGGCCGGGTACAGCGGTGAAAGTAGTCCACTACGGGGTATGAGCGCTGCCGTTGGCCCATTAAGGGCTCTCCGGCCACCATCTCTATCCCAAGGTCCTGACTAACCTTGGAAATTCCTTACCGACTTGTGATTCGAATATGTCGGAGCAGCTCGTGCAAAGTATTCACTAAGTTGAACCTAACTGGAACTGTAGACGCCACCATTGATCCCATCTAGGGAATTCTCCCGCAGCCATCTGGAACAAGAAGAAGTACTCTAGTGAGAGGGCACTCCTCCCGCGTTTCTCATCAGCTGCCGCCAAATATCCTCCAAACGGGGTTGGTTACCGCTTCTTGGAACAAGGTACTTGGCACCCAGCGGTCACCTCGTGGAGGTTAAGAGTAGGAGTTGGTAGGCCTCAGCTGAGTGAAAACGCTTGTGTTTTCATATATTACGGATGCACTACCTTTTGACCACTATTAATATTATTATTATTAATATTATTATTATTAATATTATTATTATTAATATTATTATTATTAATATTATTATTATTAATATTATTATTATTAATATTATTATTATTAATATTATTATTATTAATATTATTATTATTAATATTATTATTATTCATATTATTATTATTAATATTATTATTATTAATATTATAATTATTAATATTATTATTATTAATATTATTATTATTAACATTATTATTATTAATATTATTGTTATTATTAATATTATTATTATTAATATTATTGTATTATTACTAATATTATTATTATTGATATTATTATTATTAATATTATTATTATTGGTATTATTATTATTAATATTATTATTATTAAAGTTATTATTATTAATATTATTTTTATTAATATTATTATTACTAATATTATTATTATTAATATTATTATTATTAATATTATTATTGTATTATTATTAATATTATTATTATTAATATTATTATTATTAATATTATTATTATTAATATTATTGTTATTAATATTATTATTATTAATATTATTATTATTAACATCATTATTATTAATATTATTATTATTAATATTATTATTTTTAATATTATTATTATTAATATTATTTATGATCCCATGTGAAAGAAAACAAAGATGAAAAAATTGACCGTTTAACAGAGATGATGGAGAAATTATTAAGAGACACAAAGGAGATTAAAAAAGATCAGAAGTGCCATCAAGAAGAGCTAAATAAGATAAAAGAAGAGAAGGTGTTGAATTTAGAAGAGAAATGGAAATTATGCAAACAAGAGTAAAAAGAATGGAGAAAGAGAATATAAAAAGTAATGTGGTGATGACGGATATAGACATTGACACGAAACAGCCTGGGGAAGCGAGAAATGTTATGCAAAACTTTTTCCAGAAAGAGATGAACATAAAAATCAATATCAGAGGTGTCATAAAGCTGGGACACAAAACGTACAAAATTGAAACAGAACACATGAATGGAAAGCAGCAAATAATGGAGAATAAACATAAACTGAAAAATTAACCGTGAAAGAGTATATTGTAGCATAATAATAACTACGCGCCTATGTCTATGCAGCAAATTCCGAAGTGACTTTCCATTCTGGCAGAATTTTGGTTCAAACTGTCCTTCATTCGAGGTTCGTGTCTGGGACGAAGTCTCCACAGCTCATGTCAACGAAAGAGACAAATAATATTAGGGATAATATTAGGGATAATATTAGGGAATTATAACTGCAAGAATTATTTCTCTTGTTCCAGTGGTCGAAGAATTTGCTAGAAGTTTCTGGCTATCAGAAACTTCTGCTATATAAGGACAGATGGCGATCAAAAAAAAGACACAGTTGGTTTAGAACCGTGGCGAAGAGATTGGAAAAGTGATAATGGGCGAAGTTGTAATTTGGCGATAAATTGAAAGTTTAGAGTGAACAAGAAAAAGTAATTAGTTTGGATTTGTGAATTAAGTAATTGAAAGGAGATAAAGTGATTTGAGAGGAAAGAGACATTGTAAGAAAAGAATTTGCGAAGAATAGTATAGTGTGAACTTGAATTGTTCTATAGAGTAGAAAATAAAGAAATAAATTTCACAGAATATTGTTTTATCTACTCGAGCCGTAGCTCGCATATTACATTGGTGTCAGAAGCGGGATAAAACTTATTCTGTGAATAACTATTTCCGTGGTGTGAAATTGCACAAAAAAAAAAAAAAAAAAAAAAAAAAAAAAAAAAAAAAAAAAAAAAAAACGATTTCTGTGTTGAGTTAATTAGTTGCGCAAAATGGGTCGCAAATTGGGAAAACTAACTATAACTCAACTAAAGGCAGAACTCAGTAAGCGGAACCTCGACACAACTGGGGGAAAAGATGCCCTACTGATTCGTCTGGAAGAAGCAGTAACGCAGGAAGGTGAAAATCCGCATGACATAGAGTTTGACGTGGAAGAGGAACCAGCAAGTACAGTAGCCGACCCGGGTATAACAAGTCTGCTCCTGCAACTTAAGTTAGTCATGGACGAACAAAAGAAAGCAATAGAAGATCAAAGTCATAAGCTCGATGACCAAAAGAATTCTCTAGAACTTAAGCTGGATGAACAAAAGAAAGCGATGGACGAACAAAAGAAAGCAATGGGCGACCAAAGGAATTCTCTAGAACTTAAGCTGGACGAACAAAAGAAAGCAATGGACGAACAAAAGAATTCTCTAGAACTTAAGCTGGATGAACAAAAGAAAGCGATGGACGAACAAAAGAAAGCAATGGGCGACCAAAGGAATTCTCTAGAACTTAAGCTGGACGAACAAAAGAAAGCAATGGACGAACAAAAGAATTCTCTAGAACTTAAGCTGGATGAACAAAAGAAAGCAATGGACGAACAAAAGAAAGCAATGGACAAACAAAATAATTCTCTAGATGCTCTGGAAAGTAAACTTGATGAGCAAAATAAGAACTTGGAATCCAAATTCGAAGTGATCGAAGAGAAAATCGAGAAGGTCGAGACGCAACTCGAAAAAGTCGAAATTAGATTCGATGAAAATTTTGAGAAACATGAAACTCAGTTCGGGAAGATAGAGACTCAGTTTGAAAAAGTGGATACGCAATTCGAGATAGTAGGAAAGCAAGTCGAAAATCTTGCTAAGGAGCTCAGCAACGTGAAGAGACAGAAAGCACGGGAATATTCCACTGACGGTCTGAGAAGAAAGGAGATGCAGCCTCCTATCTTCGATGGTCAAACATCATGGCCAATTTATAAAAGGCAATTCGAAGCGGCCGCAATGACCAATAGCTGGGACGATGAAGAGAAGTCCATTGCACTCACACTTGCACTGAGGGGTCCAGCTGCGGAGCTCTTGCAGACCATCCCGGAAGATAAACAGCAGAACTACGACTCTCTGGTTCAGGCTATCGAGATGCGGTTTGGGGATGAACACATGCAGCAGGTGTACAGGGTTCAGCTGCGTAGTCGAGTCCAGAAAAGGGGGGAAACGCTCCAACAGTTGCAAGCGGATATAGAGCGACTAGCCCATCTTTCATACCCTAAAGCCGGTGAGGAGCTTATCAACGAAATGGCGGTGGAAGCTTTTATTCAGGCCATAGAGGACAGACAACTGCAAATGGCTGTAAGGATGGCTGAAAAGCGAACACTCCCCGAGGCATTGGCATTCGCTTTGTCAATGAAGGCTGCGGAGCAAGCATACCAGGGAATACACCGTGTCAGGGAAATGTCCGTCGTGGAATGCTCATGCCAGAGAACAGCCGTCATGGATGAAGACAGAGCTCGCGGAAGTCAAATCCGTTGCTGGAATTGCAACCAAACCGGACACCTACAACGGCAGTGCAGAAGTGCACCTAGACGAGGAAATTGTCCACATTGCGGAAGTAGGAGAAGCAGAGAGGAAGCATCCTGTCGGTCAGACTTCCCAAAACCAGCAGTCGGGGGATGCGTAAGGACCAACTTCGCGGGGCAGAAGCTGGTTACTGGAATCGAGGCCCCCAGGACCACCATTCAAGTTTCGCAAACCAAACGGGGTAACAAGAGCCTGACAGTGGAGGCACTAATCAACAAGAAGAAGTGCGTAGCCACCATCGACACAGGTGCCACCGCCTCCATTGTAAGAAGAGATATCGTCAAAGGCTCCTGGCTGCACAACACCAACAGCTACTGCCTGAAGACTGCAACAGGGGAAATGGCGAAGGTATTTGGAGAAGTTCGTCTTACGATTACTCTGGCAGGACTGACGTTCGCCCATGCGTTTCTGGTGGCAGACATATGCGACGAGTGCATCATCGGAATAGACTTCATGAAAGCAAATGAAGTAATCTTGGACATCGGGATGCAAGTACTGAGGTATCGAAATGTGGAAATTCCGATGGTGTACGGAAATGAGAATGCCGTAACTCTCAGGACAGTCATCAGCAAAGACGAAGTTTTGCCGCCGTCTTCAGAGACAATCATTTGGACGAAGCTGGAAGGTGATCTTGGGAGCCACCGATTCTACATAGTAGAACCAGACCCAGAGAAGAATTCTCAAGACTACATCGTGGGAAAGACGTTAGTCGAACCAAAGAACACCATGGTTCCAGTGAGAGTTTTGAACGCAAGACCACACACTGTCAAACTAAGGCGAGGGGAGGTGACTGGAAAATGCACGCCGATTACCGCCGTCGCAACAATATCTGAACGTGATGCTCCAAAACCTCTCCCATCACCTTGGACAGCGGAAACGAGAGAGACGATCCTCCAGTCCAGTGAGCTGAATCAGGAGCAGCGAACTATGGCAGAGAATCTTATCAATGAGTACGCTGATGTATTTGCCGCACAGGACGGAGAATACGGCCGAACACACCTGGTACAACATCGAATAGACACTGGTGATACTAGACCAATTCGTCAGCCTGCTAGGCGCCTTCCATTGGCAAAGCAGACAGAAGTTGCAGAGATGGTGTCGGCAATGGAGAAAGAAGGTGTGATTGAAAGTTCCAAAAGTCCGTGGGCATCACCGGTTGTACTGGTTAAGAAGAAAGATGGCAGCACGCGGTTCTGCGTGGACTATCGGCAGCTCAATTACGTCACCAAGAAAGACAGCTACCCTCTGCCACGGATTGACGACACGCTAGACACACTATCAGGAGCCCGATGGTTTTCCACTCTCGACTTGAAGAGTGGCTACTGGCAGGTACAGATCCATCCAGAAGACCGGGAGAAAACCGCCTTCACCGCAGGAAATGGGCTATGGCAATTCACGGTAATGCCATTCGGGCTGTGCAATGCTCCGGCGACTTTCGAGCGATTGATGGAATGTGTCCTGCAAGGGTTAACATGGAAAACCTGTTTGGTATACTTGGATGATGTCATCGTCGTAGGAAAAACGTTTGCGCAACACCGAGACAATCTAAGGGATGTGTTTCAAAGGCTTCGAAGTGCCCACCTGAAGCTCAACCCCAAGAAGTGCGCCCTGTTTAGAGCGGAAGTCAAGTACCTGGGACACATAATTTCAGCGAAAGGAGTGAGAACCGATCCGGAGAAGGTCGAAGCGGTGAAAAACTGGCCAGTCCCCAAAGACAAACACCAACTAAGGAGCTTCCTGGGCCTAGCCACCTACTACAGACGGTTCGTGAAGGATTTTGCCGGGATCGCAAAGAACCTGCACCAGTTGACGGAAAAGGGAAAACAATTCAAATGGTCAATTGAGTGCGAGAAGAGCTTTAAGGCACTTAAACAACGGCTATGCGATGCCCCGATACTGGCTTACCCCACTCCCGGGGAAACGTTCGTTGTGGATGCAGATGCTAGTAATGTCGGGGTAGGAGCCGTACTCTCCCAGGTGCATGACGGCCAAGAGAAGGTGGTTGCGTACTTCAGCAAGGTGCTCTCTAAGCCAGAAAGGAACTACTGCGTGACAAGGCGGGAACTTCTAGCTTTGATCTTGGCTACGAAGCATTTTCACAAATACCTCTACGGGAGGAAGTTCGTTCTTCGCACAGACCATGCAGCATTAAAATGGCTATTACAGTTCAAGAGTCCTGAGGGTCAGGTCGCAAGATGGATCGAAAGGCTGCAAATCTACGACTACGAAATACAGCATCGTAAAGGAAAACTCCACTCTAATGCGGATGCACTGTCCCGGAGACCATGCAGAACGGATTGTAAACATTGTGCGCGTCAGGAAGAACGGGAGCTGGTTTCCATCCAAAGAATGAGAGCCGAACCTATCGCCGGCTGGAGCGTAGATGAGATCCGGAACGCTCAGAAGGAAGACCCCGATATCGAGCCGATTCTGGCCTGGAAGGAGAACATGGAGAAACCGGATCATCAGGACATCTCTCACAGAAGCCCGACCTTAAAGGCATATTTTGCGCAGTGGGACTCCCTCCATGTCCAAGAAGGTGTTCTGAGAAGAAAATGGGAATCCTCCGACGGAAAATCGTTTGTAATGCAGCTTGTCGTACCGCGGACGAGGGTCAAGGAGGTGTTACAGGAAATGCATGGCGGGGCGACCGGAGGCCACTTGGGAGTGAATAAGACGCTAGAAAAGGTACGAGAACGTTTTTATTGGTTAAAAGCGAAGGAAGATATCGAAGACTGGTGCAGAAAATGCGACGTGTGTGCAGCTAGCAAGGGTCCGAGAATCAAAACTCGAGGTAAGATGCACCAATACAACGTGGGAGCACCTTTCGAACGAATCGCCATTGACATCGCAGGGCCCTTTCCGGAAACCGACAATGGTAATCGGTATATACTCGTAGTGATGGACTACTTCAGTAAGTGGCCGGAAGCGTTTCCGATCCCTAACCAGGAAGCCAGAACCGTGGCGGAGCAGATCGTCTACAATTGGGTTAGCAGATTCGGTGTGCCCTTGGAATTGCATTCTGACCAAGGGCGGAACTTCGAGTCAAGAATCTTCCAAGAGATGTGTCAACTACTCGGAATCAAAAAGACAAGGACAACCCCGCTTCATCCACAGTCGGACGGTATGGTGGAGCGTTTCAATAGGACTTTGGACGAACATCTCTCGAAGGTCGTAGGTGACTACCAACGGGATTGGGACCGGCAGATTCCCTTGTTTTTGATGGCCTATAGAAGTGCCGTGCATAGCACTACTCGACATACGCCGTTCGAAATCTTATTTGGTGGAATAGCTCGTTTACCCAGTGAGGTGAAATTTGGATCTCCTACCAATGAGCCCAGAAATGAAGAAGAGTACGTGGCGGACCTTAGGGAAAGGCTTAGGGACATACACCAAAGGACCAGAAGCCAGATTAAGATGACGAGCGACCGCATGAAGACCAGGTATGATGCCAAGGCAACAACGTCAGGATTCCAGGAAGGAGATCTGGTGTGGCTGTATAATCCCCATCGCCAAAAGGGGAAATCACCTAAGTTACAGCGGAACTGGGAAGGTCCCTACAGAATAGTAACCCGCATCAACGATGTTGTCTACCGCATCCAGCGAGGACCAAGGGCCAAAATGAAAGTGGTTCATGTGGACCGACTGAGTCGATACAATGGCCGAAATGAGGATGCACTTGTTCGGGACGAACACGTCTAAGAGGGGGGCAGTGTAGCATAATAATAACTACGCGCCTATGTCTATGCAGCAAATTCCGAAGTGACTTTCCATTCTGGCAGAATTTTGGTTCAAACTGTCCTTCATTCGAGGTTCGTGTCTGGGACGAAGTCTCCACAGCTCATGTCAACGAAAGAGACAAATAATATTAGGGATAATATTAGGGATAATATTAGGGAATTATAACTGCAAGAATTATTTCTCTTGTTCCAGTGGTCGAAGAATTTGCTAGAAGTTTCTGGCTATCAGAAACTTCTGCTATATAAGGACAGATGGCGATCAAAAAAAAGACACAGTTGGTTTAGAACCGTGGCGAAGAGATTGGAAAAGTGATAATGGGCGAAGTTGTAATTTGGCGATAAATTGAAAGTTGAGAGTGAACAAGAAAAAGTAATTAGTTTGGATTTGTGAATTAAGTAATTGAAAGGAGATAAAGTGATTTGAGAGGAAAGAGACATTGTAAGAAAAGAATTTGCGAAGAATAGTATAGTGTGAACTTGAATTGTTCTATAGAGTAGAAAATAAAGAAATAAATTTCACAGAATATTGTTTTATCTACTCGAGCCGTAGCTCGCATATTACAATATATTAATAATGAGTTAACAAAAGGCGAACTTGAAATACAACAAAAATTAAAGAAAATTGTAGAAGAAGAGAAGAAAAATGGAAAAAGAGAAAAAATTGCACACATGAGACTAATCATTGATGATATAGAAAGGAGTTGGAACAGAAAAGAAAATACATTGCAAAAAATAGAGATAATTGATAGGCAACGCCGCCGTAAGCAGTATGGCAATAACAGCAATGAAAACAGAACCCAACAAAATACTGAAGCAAAAAACTAGTAGAAAGCAGGAAAGGAATACTAGTAAATAAGGATGAAAAATTAGTTAAGCAAGACATGAATGAAAGTCAAAGCATATATAAAAAAAACGAGAAAATGGAAAATAGGAACATGGAATGTAAGAGGAATTATGGGTAAAGAATTAGAAATTTTGTATTATTTTACAAAATCGAAATTGGATATACTCGCTCTGACAGAAACCAAGAAAAAAGGTAAAGGCAGCCTTCTGATGGAAAAGGGGAGAGCTAATGATATACATAGGAGTGGATGAAAACCAACAAGCAAAAGCAGGGGTGGCCTGTATAATTAAAAGTGAATTAATAAGTGAAATTACTGTATGGGAGGCAATAAATGAGCGATTGCTAATGATAGAAATAGGAAAAGAAAAAGATAGGAGAACTATTTTGGTGGCATATGGCCCAAATGAGGTCGAAAGAAGTGGAGAGAAAGAAAGGTTCTGGGAAAGCTTACAAGAAGCTAGCGATAAAAAGAAAGGTAAATTGGTCATTGCCGGGGATATTAATGCTAGAGTTGGAAACGATAAAAAAAGCTGGAACGGGGTAATAGGAAGCTATGGAGAAAGTAGGATAAGTCAAAATGGAAAAAGATTACTAGAATTTTGTAATATTAATGATTTGGTAATTGTCACTTTTGAACATAAAGATATACATAAGTACACCAGAGAAGTAGCAAGTAGAAAATAGAAATCAATTATAGATTACGTAATAGTAGAGCAAGCACATAAAAAAGAGGCTATAAATGCAAGAGTTAAAAGAGGATACGACATCGGAACCGATCACTATCTTTTGGAAGTAACTATGAAAGAAGTAAAAAACAGGTCAACAAATGTGGAAAAAGTAACAGAATCGAGGGAAAAGATGCGAATTAAAGCATATAAACTGAGAAAGGATGAAAGGAAGGAAAAGTATATGAAGGAGGTATAAGAAGAGATAAACAGATATGAAACCTTAGGAAACGAAGAAATAAATAAAATATGGAATCGATTTAAAGAAATGTTAATCAAAGTTGCTAAAAAAGTTAGCTAAGGAACAATAAACCACCATGAAGGAAATGAGCAAGAACAAGGAAACCCGATTACTAAAGAAGAATTTATAGCTGTTCTGAAGAAAATAAAGAATGCGAAGGCCCCTGGCATAGAAGAGATGGCAAGAGAACTACTTATAGCATTGGCGAAAAGGGCATAGTAGAATTTCTGGCAATTTTAAATCTAACATGAAAGAAAAAAGAAATACCAAGAGAATGGAAGTACGGAATAATTCTACCTATCTACAAGAAAGGAGACACAAAAGATTGTAGTAACTATAGAGGAATTACCCTGCTACCCATTGCACTTAAGATATATGAGAAGATACTAGAACAAAGATTAAGAGGTATCGTAGAAGAAAAACTCCTTGATCTACAAAGTGGGTTCAGACCAGCCCACAGTATCCAGGACCATACTTTCACAGTTCAGCAAATCATTGAAAAAAATCTAGCGAAAAATAAGGAAATATACTGCTGCTTCATAGACATGAAAAAAGTTTTTGAAGTGATAAGCAGGCGGAAGATATGGGAAAGTCTAGAAGCCGGAGAAGATCTCACTGGTGCGATCCAAAGCATATACAAAGAGACATACAACAATGTAAGAACATGTAATATCTTATCAGAAGAGTTCAAAACTAAAGAAGGAGTGAGACAGGGAAGCGTACTAAGCCCTTTGCTTTTCATATGTGCAATGGATGAAGCAATAAGTCAAGGGAAAAATAACATGGAGAGATTCCTCGTTGGATACAAACAGCTTCAACCAATACAATTATATGCCTGCGCCTTTGCCGACGATATCATACTGTTTGGTAACTCACAGAAAAATCTAGAGAAAAACATAAAATCATGGAAAAACATTTCAGCAACACAAAACCTACAACTTAATACCGAGAAAACGAAAGTAATGGTAATCAGCAGAGAAGAAAGGAACGTCGAGGTGACAGTTGATGGAGTAAGGTTAGAACAAGTTTCCAACTACAAATATTTGGGTAGCATTTTCAATAGCAAGGTAGATATAGAAATGGAACTAAGAACGAGAATCAAAATGGCAAACCGAAATTTTACAGTCCAGCAGAAGAAATTCATCGATCATAAGGAGATCAATAGAAACACACAAATTTCGATCTACAAAACAATGCATCTCCCCGTCTTACTACATGGAGCAGAAAACTCGGTTCTTACAGATAGGCAATATAAAAGCATTCAAACTATGGAAATGAAATACTTAAGGAGAGTAGTAGGAGTAAAAAGAATAGACAAAAGAAGAAACTATGAATTAAAAATAGAATCAGCCAGAAGAATAATGGAGAACAAAAAATTAAGGTGGTTTGGACATCTCGTAAGGATGAAAGAAGACAGACAAGTCAAAAGAATCTGGGAGGTGAGAGAATTAGGGAAAAACAAGAGAGGAAGACCCAAAACGTCGTGGAACAGGACACTGGAAAATATACTAGTAACAGAGGGACAAACGTGAAACTCGGGAAAAACGATATCAAGAGATAGGACCAAATAGAAGAATTTCGTGAAAGAAAGGAAGACAGAGCACAGGAGAAACCTCGACACATTAGGGTAAAAGAGGATCGGATTGTGTATGTATGTATGTATTATTAATATTATTATTAATAATATTATTATTATTAATATTATTATTATTAATATTATTATTATTAATATTATTATTATTATTATTAATATCATTAATATTATTATTATTAATATTATTATTTTTAACATTCTTTTTACTAATATTATTATTATTCATATTATCATTATTAGTATAATTTTTATTAATTTTATTATTATTAATATTATTATTATTATTAATATTATTATTATTAATATTATTATTATTAATATTATTATTATTAATATTATTGTTATTAATATTATTATTATTAATATTATTGTTATTAATATTATCATTTTTAATATTATTACTATTAATATTATTATTATTAATATTATTATTATTAATATAATTATTATTAATATTATTATTATTAATATCATTCTTATTAATATTACTATTATTAATAATATTATTATTAATATTATTATTATTAATATTATTATTATTAATAATACTATTATTATTAATATTATTATTAATATTATTATTAATATTATTATTATTAACATTATTATTATTAATATTATATTAATAATAATAATATTAATTCGGACCTGTGATCCGAATATGTCGGAGCAGCTCGTGCAAAGTATTCACTAAGTTCAACCTATCTGGAACTGTAGACGCCACCATTGACTCCATCTAGGGAATTCTATCGCTGAAATCTGGAACATGAAGAAGTACTATAGTGAGAGGGCACTCCTCCCCCGTCTCTCATCTATTGATGCCAAAGATCCTCCAAACGGGGTTGGTTACCGCTTCTTGGAACAAAGTACTAGGCACACAGCGGTTTTCACATATTACGAATGCACTACCATTTGACCACTATTAATATTATTATTATTAATCTTATTATTATTAATATTATTATTATTAATATTATTATTATTAATATTATTATTATTAATATTATTATTATTAATATTACTAATATTATTATTTTTAATATTATTATTATTAATATTATTATTATAAATATTACTATTATTAATATTATTATTACTAATATTATTACTATTAATATTATTATTATTAATAATATTATTATTAATATTATTATTATTAATATTATTATTATTAACATTATTATTATTAATATTATTATTATTAATATTATTATTATTATTATTATTAATTTTATTATTATTAACATTATTATTATAAATATTATTATTATTAATATTATTATTATTAATATTATTATTATTAATATTATTATTATTAATA
>OY720429.1:106115146-106127646 GCA_963082735.1 Pocota personata
AGGAGAAGGCGAAGTTTTTATTACCAACATGACAAATTACCTCTTTACCATCATCGATGAGGTCGGTGATGAAGAGTGCAGAGCACAAGATATGTGTGATTCCCTACAGCGATCTTGCTTGGAGAGAGCCAAATCACTGCTGGGAACGTCGAAAGGACCCTGCCAACACGCCAAAGAAACATGGTGGTGGACAGATGGAGCTAAAGTGGTGATACGGGAAAATAAAACGACTTTCAAGGCTTGGTCAAAGTGCTCTTCTACTAATAGAGATGAAAAAGCTCGCCTTGAAGTGATATGTAGTTGTTGCAAAGGTCTCGCGAAGAAGAAGTGCGCCCAATTATAAGCAAAAAGTATGGAAGGCCTCCATCGGGAGTTGGAGGAAATATCGTCTTCGGCGTCTGATAGGAACCAGGCTATGCAGGAGCTTCGACAAAACCAAAAATAGTAGCCCAGAGAAGAAAAAATGCTCAGGAGATTCGCTCCCCAAAGTTCAATGCTCAAGGCCACCTTCTTGTATAAGACGACAAAATTCTCCACAGATGGCAACAGTATTGTGAAAGACTTCTGAACGAACTGTTTTCCCGGGTATACTTTCCAAGAGCCGCTCCTAACCATGACGAAATATCCGACATTGCTGTCGAAGAAATTAGGAATGCCGTCAAATACTCCAAAAAAAGAAAAGCGATTGGACCAGACGAGATACCCTCAGAGTTCTGGAAAAAGATGGGAGACATCGGGTCCAGATGGCTAATGATTCTTATATCCAAACTTATGAGCGGTGATCCAATGCCTAATCAGTGGAGGGAAAGTTATCTTCTTCCTTTGCACAAAGGGAAGGGCGATATGCGAAACTGCGATAACTACCGTTCTGTCGAGCTGATGTCACACACCATGAAGATCGTTGAACGGGTATTAGATGGCCAACTGTGGAAAATAATAAGGCTATCTGATGACCAAATGCAATCCAAAGTATAAGGATCATAATGGAAAACATCGTGATTCCTTAAATTACTTGCATATGGTGTTGGTTGATTTTTAAAAAGCCTTTGATAGACAACCAAGAGATCTCTTATGGGTGCCGCTAAGACAACCAGGAGTTCCAAAAACCTACGTGCGCATGATCGTGGACATGTTGGAGCAAGGACAAGAGTGAGCTGTCCCGCAGGAGTCATCGAAGAGTTCCCAATCAAAGTCGGTGTACACCAGGGAAGCGTCCTTAGTCCTTTGCTATTTATTGCATTCCTTGATTACCTGCTTGAAGGAAAAGTGACGGACCCCAAAGTGCATCAATTATTCTTTGCTGGCGATGGAGCTATCATAAGCGAAGATCAAATGGCCTTGCAACGAGCACTTGATGTATGGGTGGATGTTTTGGAGGGAAATGGGTACCGTATTAGTTCGAAAAAAATATAGTATCTGTGCTGCCCGTTCTCTGATACACACCGGGATATTTCAGACATTTATTTGAATGGAAAAGTGCTTCGCAGGTGTGAGAAGTTCAAATATCTGGGATCTATGATCAATAGCGAAGCAACTTGTGATGATGACATCAATCATCGCGTAAGCGTAGGGTGGATGAAGTGGCGAGAAAACTCCGCTATCTTCTGTGATGGAAAAATACCCCCTAAGCTTAAAGAAGGCTCTACACCGCAGTTGTACGTCCGGCGCTCATATACGGTTCACAATGATGGACAGTGTACAAAAAGTATAAATTCAAATTAACGGCAGCTGAGATGAAGGTGCTTCGCATGACAGCAGGAGTAACGAAGATTGAGAGAATAAGAAGTTCAAAGATTCGAGGAAGCCTTCATGTAAAAGAACTCATCACAAGCAAGATAGAGCACGTCCGGCTAAGTTGGTATTGTCATGTTCAAAGGAGAGATCCTTCGAACCCTGTCAAAAAGGCAATACCAACCAACGTTCCTACGCAATCACGCAGAAAAGGCAGACCAAAAAACAACTGGATCACACAAATGCAAAAACACCAGCATTTGATTGGCCTCAGAGACGAAGTGATCCGAAACCGGTAAGCCTGCCAGTACTTTCTGAGGTCAAACCGGCAAACCCCACAGGCGAACCAGTAGGGATGCAGTAAAGTGGGAAAGTTGTGATCCTTCTACTCCGAAGATCATTATTAATATTATTATTATTAATATTATTATTATTAATATTATTATTATTAATATTATTCTATCCTAAGGCCGGGCTGAGACTACTAGAGGGGTCAGCGGGTGGTGGATAGCTGAATGGCTTACAGATATGTGGGTTAGCTGCGAATAACCAATAAGCAGTCCCGGACCAAGAGCGGCAGAAATGGAGGGCGTGACGGAAGTAGATGCCGCCCTTTAAATAACATCCTTCCCATAAGGCAAGTTGTTATGCGACCCGTGCCGAGACCTGAACGGTGGTGGGGAAGTAAAATCCATACAGCATCAATAACGGAGCCCTCCAGATACCTGGCGACCTCTGGTTATAATTAAATGCCTTACCACATTTTAACGGGGGCTATGATGTGGTGCACCTCAGTTCCCCCTTGCTCGTGGGAACCAAATTTATATAAAAATGGAAAAAGAAATGCAAAAAAACAAGAACAAAAAAACCAAAAAAAAAAAACCATGACACGACAGACGACATGTGTAGTGGAAAGACACCAGGAAGCAAATCCCTTCAAAAAAAGCTCAAGAATGCAAAGGTCACCACAATCAGCAGGTACGCCGCTAGCTGGGGTGCAGGCGTATATACTACCGCAAGCTGCAATTGTATCTCCAACAAAGTGGAGTTGCAAATGAAGTAGAGAGCGACGAGGCTGCGCGACTAGATCTGCTAAAACGGAAAATTGAAAAAATTGAGAAGCAAGAAGAGGAAGATTTGATGAGGGCATGGAACGTGCTTGAGATGGTTCCAAATGTCTCACAGAAAAACCTAAAAATGGAAATTCGGACTGGTCTCAAGAAGTTGCAAGAAGCTCTAGACGATGGCAGATCAAGTCGCGAAATCAGGAATAGGGATAGAGAAGCACTGCAAAACCTGGAGAAAACTGCTTCCAAATAAAGTGAAAAGATTATGAAGTTATGCCCGAAACGAGGCAGAAGAGAGATCGGGAGCCCTGGGGATACAAACAAGGTACTACCTGTTACAAAGAAGAAGAAGGAGGAAGATCTTCTCGCAGCCTGGACTACTGTGAACCACAAAAAGTCAGAAACTTGCGGATGCTGGAGAAAGAAGCGAAGACTTCCGGTGGAAGAGAAGCTGCTCCCAACAAAAACTGATTGATTGATTGACGCCGGCTCTACCCGCATTTTTATTAGCTTAATACAAGCACAAGAAAACTTAAACAATCTAAACTTAAAACTACAAAAAAAACTAAAATCTACTAGAAAGAGCAGGTAGGAGGTAGAAGGGGTTAATAGAAGGGGGGTGTTGGCAAAATCAAGACTTGGCTAGGTGGAATTGAGGCGATGCTGAAGATTGTTTCGAAGGGTAGTTCTGCTGCAGTGGAAGTCAAAGGTGTTTTCCATATTGTTATCCAAACGCAACATTCTGGACAGTGGTGCGTTATAAGTATAATTGGTGCGATGACAAGTGAGACGGAAGAGGGGAATGGACCTTAGGTTACGGGGATTGGTATTAAATGAGACTAGTTGAAGGAGCGCGGGGCAATCAATGTGACCAGTAATTAGTTGATGGAGGAAGAGTAAGTCGGCAATTTCGCGACGATTTTCAAGAGATTGGATATTGATGAGTTTTAGACGATCAGAGTAGGGAGGCAAGTTGTATCTATCAGTCTAAGGGAGACCGCGTAGGGCGAAACGGATAAACCGGCGCTGGATGGCTTCAATACGTTGAATGTGGATAGCATAGTGTGGCGACCAAGCTTGGCTAGCATATTCGAGGATAGGTCTAACGAAGGTAGTATAAAGTGATTTGGTGACGTATGGGTTCGAAAATTCCTTGGACCAACGTTTTACAAAGCCAAGTGCAGAATTAGCTCTATTTATTATGTGGTCAATATGAGAACGGAAGTTAAGTTCCCTATCACAGATTACACCTAAATCACGCAAAGATGAAACTGGTGGGACGAGCTCGTTGCAGAGGAAGTAGTTCCTATGGGTTGGTGGAAGGCGTTTACGGGAGTAGGTGATGAATTGACATTTGCTTACATTAAGTTCGAGATGATTTTTCTGACACCAGAGAGAAAATCTATTAAGGTCATCTTGAAGTGGGCGAGAATCGATGGGGGAAGATATGTATCTAAAGATTTTCATGTCATCGGCATAGACAGAGATACGAGTCTTTGATAATACAGTAGACGTCGTTGATGGTCTTGAGGGACACCCGAAGTGGCCTTAATGGGGTTAGAGACAGAAGATCTAAATATAACCTCGTACTGTCGACCTTCCAAGTAAGATTTGATCCAATTGATAAAACCGGGTTGAAAACCAAGAGCTTTAAACTTAAGAATAATAATTTGGTGCGATATTTAATCAAATGCTTTACTGAAGTCAGTAGTAATAACATCAATTTCTTTGCCATCTTCAAATGCACACAGCGCCTCAGAAACGAATTCAGTTAAGTTTGTGGTTGTCGATCTACCTTTAAGAAATCCATGTTGGTTAGAAGAAAATAAGGATTTGCAATGAAAAAACATCGAGTCGTACACTATGCTCTCGAAGAGTTTGGGTATGCATGATAGTTTCGCGATAGGTCGATAGTTGGAAATTTCGTTTTTTGGACCTTTCTTGTGAATGGGGATAATGAATGAGTTCTTCCAAAGAAGCGGGAAAGATCCTTGCGAAATGGACAAAAGAAAAAGGGAAGTCAACGGTTGGGCCAAGTGGGTCACGCATTTTTTTAGAACTATTGCGGGCAACCCGTCAGGACCAGGAGAGTAGTCATCCTTAAGTTTATTAATCTTCTCTGCGACAAGTAACGATGTGATATCAACCGAGACTAATGACGTTTGGGCGCAGTTGTCCATATAAGAGAAGTAATCATGGTCTGGTTCGAGGATGCGGTCGGTAAACGACTGGCTAAAAAAATGAGCGAATAAGTTTGCGACAATTTTAGGGTCTGACGAAGAAGTGTTGGAGAGTTTAAGGCTAGATGGATAACTATCAGATTTTCGTTTGGCATTTATGAAATGATAAAAACGCTTTGGATCCGTGATAAGACTGGATTGCATTCGGTCAAGATAATCCTGGTAGAGAGCTTCGCATAGTTCGGCGAAGTGTGTATGTGTGTGCTGATAGATGGTGTAATCATAGCCAGAACGGGATTTCAGGTATGCTCTCCAAAGTTTATTCCTCTTGTTACGAAGTGAGCGCAATTGTTTGTTATACCAGGGTGGGGATGAAGAACAATTTTTTTGGAGCGAGTAGGGAACAGCTTGCAGAAAACAATCGAAAACTACAGTATAGAAAGATGCGAGAGCAGTATCCATAGCAACGTGTGCGTAGTTAAAATTAGCCTTACTGAGCAGGTTGTTAAGTTTGGCGAAGTCAGCTTTCCGAAAATTAAAGCTATATGAGTTCTGAGTGTGAATATTAGAATTTAAGTCACTGCAGGAAAATGAAAGAAAGAGGGGTGGATGGTAACGGTCTAAAGTAGAGAGAAGATGGTTACTTGCTATTACAATACAATTATCAGCATCAGATGAGAAGATAAGGTCCAGTTGTCTGTCAAGGCTATTAGTTATGCCACTGACTTGATGGAGGCCAGAGTTGGAGAGACAATCTGTGAAAAGGATTTCTTTGTCTGAGGTTGCATTTGAAGGGACAAAATGAGACTCATCCTCAGACGGAAACCATTGGAGTTGTGGAAGATTAAAATCCCCAAGGATAATGACATCATCGCTGGGATCCGTAACATCAAAGAGAGAGTCTATAGCATCTATAGCGAGTTGGTAGCCTTGAATTGGTTGGGAGGGGCGAATGTAGCAGCAAAGTAGGTACAGATTACGTTTAAGAATGGTAATTTTAGCGCAAATAAACTCAAAATTAGCGGTATGCGACGATTTATAAAGTGCTGAGTCGTAGCGGTTGTGTATAGCCAGGAGAACTCCACGGCCAGAAGAATCATCGTCTTTCTCTAGACCATCATCGCGAAAAAATGTTAAATTCGGAAGTAAATAACTCATTACTCTTGAAGGTAGGGGAGAGATTTGTTTCAGAGAGGGCGAAAACATAGTAGGGCAACTTTTGAGAATTAAGGAACACAGTGGAGGTTTTGGTGCGCAAACCGCGTACATTTTGGTAGTAAATGGATAAGTGTTTAACGGTGTTTTTATCTGCGTTAGTAAGGCGTGGTTTTGTACTAGTTGGTATGTTAGGAACGAAAATAATTTTTAAAGTTTGTGCGAGTTCGTTGTAGATGTGAGATACGTTTAGATTCAACATGGGAAGCAAAAGTGGACAGAACATTTGCAACACATCTGGGCGGAATATCGAGACTTTCTTGATAGCGAACGAAGATCTGTTTCAGTTCGGCAGGATCGGTTGGGAGGCTTTCTTGATGAAGGGAGACCATGACGTTGGTCTTAGTAATCCCGTCGATACAGATGGTGTCGTCTTTATCATGTAAGTAGGCTAAATATAGACGCACATTATTATAGATCTTGTGGTCTCGAAAGCGTGAGAGAACATAGCGTCCATCTTCGCCAGAATCAGTAAGTTGCTTCGTAAGTCTGGCAGTAGGCGGAAGCAATGGATCTAAGAAGGAAGGAGGTGGTGAGTGAGAAATAATGGAGGGGCAAGACGATTCAGAGGGTGCAGGATTGAGAGTGTGGGAGTGAATGAAATTCGGAAAATTGACGGAGGTCGGTCTTTTACGATTAGAAGACGTTACAGGTGTAAGATCAAATGACACTCGATTGATATTGTGGTTATTTTGAGAGTGGGAGAAGGGTTAAGATTATGGGATTGGTTGAAGGGTTAAGATTATGGGATTGGTTGAAGCTGGGGTATTTTGTAGCTGTGTTGAAATACGGGTATAACCCCATTTTCATTTGCCAATTTGGGTGAGGCTCGGACAGATTATTGCGATTGGGAAGTGAAGGGCGGTGGGCGGACGGCTTTGAGAAGGGGGTAGATATAGAGTTAGGCTTAGAGCTATGTTTATTATTAGTTTGTTTAAAATTAGAGTTAGATTTATTAATGTTTTTATTATTGGGCTTAATATTAGAGCTTAACTTATCGGTCCATCGAGTCATACTCATTTTACCAAAAGCAAGAACTTCTTTCGGAGACTTAGGGAAAAGCCAGCCATATTTTGCGTGAAGGTCGATTTTGAGGCAGCCAGATGTTGTGGATAAAATCCTCATGAATTTGAGATCGGTGATATGATACCGTTGTTGGAACATGATACGCACCCAGGACTCATCGGCAGATTTTGAAGCACCAGTCAGGAAGTAAGAAAAAGAATGGCCGTTTATCTCATTAGAAATATTTAGTTTTCTGAGCCTACTGATCTACTACGATTGCGTCCACGTGGTTCCAAATTTCGATATGGTGTTGATGGTGCAAGCAGAATTAGCGGTAATTGCTGGTGGTGGGTTGCTGGTTTGGGGTTGGTCTTCACATACGCGGGCAGGGAAGGCAGTCAAAGACGTGGAAGTCGAGGGTGATGCGGTGTCAATTAGAACGATGTGTGCAGCGGAATTAGCGTTAAGAAACTCTTCATGCAATGATTTTTCTTGAGAAGAGTGTTTCACAGACTGGATGAAGTTGAATTTACTCGACACTAATTTGAGTTCGTCTATGATGTCATTCGTTGCTAACCTTGAGAGCTTCGTGGCAGTTAATTCTTCCATTACGGAATTCAAAGCTAGATGAATTTCACCAATACAATCAGCGTGATGGGCAATATTCCTGTCAAGCTCCTTCAATGAGGTGGTGTGACCGGAAAGTGTCTCAGATATGGATGACATATCGACATGGATATCCTTGAGAACTGGGGAGGCGATAGAGCACTTGGGGTTGTCGGTTTTGATTTTCTTATTCTTGAGTTCGTCAATTCCAGCGTTGGTTGATGTAATAAGAATGGCCGTGGTGTAGTGGTAACATCATCGCTTGTCACGCTAAAGGTTCACGGTTCGAATCCTGATGTCAATAATCATCTATTTATTTCGCATGAAATAAATAAAAAGTCGATCAATTGCGAAAGCTTATGTCAACTCTACTGCGAAGGCATAACACTGGCAGTAGGGCGGTCATATGGCTAAAATGCAACTTGATCGTGATGATGACATCAGGAGGACGGAAAAAAATACTGTGAATCATGAGCAGCGACAAAAGCAAGAACAAACAAGCTCCCCAGTTATCTGGACAGCCACCCTTGGAGTTCACTGAAAACTTAATATCAGCTAAGTTTCAAAACCAACTACACCAATCTGTCTTTCTCTCTGTTTCTTCCCCTTTCCCCAAAACGCCCGTGTCCTAAAATTAGTATAAGGGTATTCATAACCCCTTTCATACGTGCAAATTATAAAAAAAAAAAAAAAAAAAAATAAGAGTGAGCAAGTGATCGTATCTTTTTTCGCATTTATGGGAGGATTCTTTTATTTCTTTTAAAACGGAACTGTGATCAGAAGCGTAGTTTTCTAAGGAGAAAAAGAAACCAAAAACCAAAAAGCATGAGAGCCGTTCAAACATGAGGAGAGAGGCGGTCTTAATCAAGCCAGCAGAGGGAAAAACCTACGGGGAAAGTTTGACGGAAATCCGAAGATAAGTCAATCCAGAAGACACTCAAACGGACGTAAAATCAATTCGGCAGACTCGTGCAGGAGACATACTTCTGGAACTAGGCAGCACGACGAAAAGCAGAGACAGTTTTCGCATGATTCTGCAAAATACTTTAGGAGAGGCGGGCAAGGTGAAAGACCTCATACGAAGTTCTACCCTAGAAATCAGAGACCTAGACAGCGTCACAAACAAAGAAGATGTTGAGGAGGCAATCAGAAATGAATTGCAAAATCATGCGGGAGATATAAAGGTTTCTATAAGCAAACCAAACAGCTGAAACTTGCTGTAGTGGAAATAAACGAGGAGGGCGCTAATAAGCTACTTCAAAAGGGAGGCATTAAAATAGGCTTGGTAAGATGCAGAGTCCGGCGAAGGGTGCTCGTCACACGGTGCTTCAAATGTCTTTATTACGGCCATCTTGCATGGAACTGTAAGCGCCTGGATAGAAGCTCTCTTTGTTACAGATGTGGCGAACAGCGACACAAGGCTGCTGCCTGTAAATCGACACCGCGATGTGTGCTTTGCACATATCTTAAAGGAGAACCCGAGCAGTTAGCGCACATTCCGGGATCAGGGGGCTGCGTGGCATTCAGGGAGGCGCTAGCAAAAGCTAAAGAAAGTGCATCACAATGATGAATATACTACAGTGTAATATGAACAAACGACCTACTGACGCAACTTTGCTTCGAAAAGGATACTGACATCCTTATAATTAGTGAACCATATCAACGAAAGGGCAGTACATTATGGTTTGCGGATAACCTCTGCACGGCGGCCATTTGGGTTGTAGATCCAATTAAGATACCAGTAGAGGGACACGGCTCTGCAAACGGCTTCGCATGGATAAGAAGCAAATGGGTAACCCAACGAAAGAATACAAGATTTTTGTGAAAAATTGCAGGGGCTCGAGGATACTCTACGAGAAATGGAGGGAGATAAAATAGTTGCGGGGGACCTCAATGCCAAGGCGTTGGAGTGGGGCATGCCACACCCGGACAGTAGGGGCAGGCTCATAATGGAGATGGTCGCCAGACTGGGTCTGATTGTTCTCAACACAGGACCTACGTCAATCTATAGGCGACCTGGATACCGCGAAACTATCCCTGATATCTGTCTAGTATCAGGACAACTAGCGCCAAAGGTATCAACCTAGGAAGTCATTGAGGATTACACGGGTAGTGACCACCAATATATTACATTCTGCCTATCATCAAATGTACAGCTACGGTCAACAATAGCTGGAAGAAACAGACCAAGATGGATCTTTAAAAGAATGGACAAGGAGAGTTTTGTAACTACACTACGGAGGGGACAAAACACAATGCAGAACTTCGGGTATTCCACAGAGGGAGAAAATGCGGAAGCACAGGTAGAAGACACAATGCGGGTTATACACCAAGCATGCAACTCATTGATGCCACGAAAATTCCTAGGAAACCATCGAAGTCCTGCATATTGGTGGACGGAGGATATAGCGAACCTCCGAAGAAAATGCCTTCAACTTAGAAGAAGGGCACAACGGGCAAGAAGAGGACCGGAATCCGCATAGAGGTCAGCGGAACATAAGTCTGCAAAAAAGGAATTTCGAGATGCCATCAAACGGAGCAAGGCCGAAAAATGGCGGTCGCTGAAGGAAGAGATTGATGAAAATCCATGGGGCCTAAGATACAAGATCGTCACAAAGAAGCTCAGAGCAACCACATCGAGTCCAACACTGGGCACGGGAACAATGAGCAATATCGTCAACGCATTGTTTCCCACCCATCCAGTGAGAGAAGAGGAAGAGGACCAACCTGAAATAGGAGAAATACCTGGTTTCAGTGAAGAAGAGCTTGTAAGGGCTGTGAACTCTCTACAAAATAATAGAGCACCAGGCCCCGACGGAGTTCCAGCAGAAGCACTTAAAGTAACAGCGCACGAGTGCCCTCGCATGCTACTGGACATGTACAATAGCTGCCTCAAGGAAGGGGTTTTTGCAGCCCGCTGGAAAGTTGCAAGGCTGGTGTTGATCAGCAAAGGTAAAGGAGATCTAAACTGCCCATCATCGTACAGACCCTTATGTATGCTGGATACAGCGGGCAAATTACTAGAAAGGCTCTTAAAACCTCGCATACTCATGGCCGTGGAAGAAGCTGGAGGATTATCTAACAACCAGTATGGGTTTAGGTGCGGGCGATCAACAGTAGATGCTGTAAGACAAGTAGTGGAGACCGCTTGGGCTGCGGAGCGAGGAAACCACCACTCACGCAAAATCTGCACCCTCGTCACCCTTGACGTTAAAAATGCATTTAACTTTTTTTTTTTTTTTTTTTTTTATAATTTGCACGCGCCAAATGGGATATGAATACCATTAAATTATTTCAGGGCACGGGCGTTTGTAGAAATTGAGAGAGATAGAGAAAGGAAGATTTGTGTAGTGGGTTTGAAATTTAGGTGGTATTAAGTTTCTGTAAACTCCAAGGGTGGCTGTGCAGATAACTGGGGAGCTTGTTTGTTTTGCTTTCTGTCGTTGCTCATGATTCACAGTATTTTTTTCCCACCACCTGATGTCATCATCACGATCAAGTTACATATAAGCCATATGACCACTCTACTGCCAGTGTTATGCCTTCACAGTAAAGTTGACTAAGCTTTCGCAATTGATCGACTTTTTCATTTATTTCAGACGAAATAAATAGATGATAGTTGAGATCAGGATTTGAACCGTGAACCAAGAGCGTGACAAGCGTTGATGTTACCACTACACCACGGCCACCCGTGGAAAAGAGGAAAGCAATTACCGCCGGAGCAGCCCAAGGGTCAATTTTGGGACCAGATCTTTGGAATAGATCCTATGACAGCTTACTCCGATTGAAAATGCCGAGAGATACATTCCTAGTGGGATATGTGGATGATGTTGCAGCTATCATTGTTGCGCGCAACACAGAACTCGCCCAACTGAGTCTAAATGAGGTCATGCGACAGGTAAACAGATGGATGGAGGAGCATGCTCTAAGCCTAGCCATGGCGAAGACGGAAATAGTTCTACTCACCAAGAAGAGAATCCCCACCATAATACCGATGATAGCGGGTACTGAAATAATCCAGACAAAGGAAGCCGCCAAATACCTGGGAGTGACGATCGACACGAAGCTTACCTTTTGGTAGCAAATAAAGCGTACCTCGGACAAGGCTGCGTCAGTAACTGCAGCACTTAGCAGGCTGATGGCAAACACCAGCGGACCCAGATCAAGTAAACGCCGACTCCTGATGTCTGCGACGGAAACCATCCTCACACATAGGCAGATGCACTAATGAAGGAGAAATATCGCAAAAGTATGTCGGGGGTGCAAAGAAGAGGAGTTCTAAGAGTCGCTTGTGCTTACCGTACGGTATCAGAGCCAGCTGTTCTTATCGTAACCGGGATTATTCCCATAAGCCTTCTGGCCAGGGAACGGAAAAGAATTTACGAGAGAAAAAACGAAGTAGGCAAAGCGCAAGCAAGTTTGGAAGAGAGATCCCGTAACCTGGAGACTTGGCAGGGAATGTGGGAGATGGACCAGAGAGGGAGATGGACGAAGAGACTTATAGCAAACTTCCGAACATGAATCGAACGAAGACATGGGGAAGTAAATTACTACCTGACGCAGTTCCTCACCGGACACGGCTATTTCCAGCCGTATCTACACAAGATGGGAAAAATCGACAGTCCACAATGCAAATATAATGATGCGAGTCACGATGATACCGATAACACGTTTTTCCACTGCAATAGATGGAATG
>OY720429.1:106132646-106152646 GCA_963082735.1 Pocota personata
TCATTATTATTACTATTATTATTATTACTATTATTATTACTATTATTATTATTACTATTATTATTATTACTATCATTATTATTACTATTATTTTTATTCCTATTATTATTGTTATTACTATTATTATTATTACTATTATTACTATTACTATTATTATTACTATTATTATTATTACTATTATTATTATTACTATTATTATTATTACTATTATTATTATTACTATTATTATTATTAATATTATTAGTATTAATATTAATATTATTAATGTTATTATTATTATTATTATTAATATTATTATTATTATTAATGTTATTATTATTAATATTATTATTATTAATATTATTATTATTAATATTATTATTATGAATTTTATTATTATTAATATTATTGTCATTAATATTATTATTATTAATATTATTATAATAATGTTATTATTATTAATATTATTATCATTAATATTATTATTATTAATTTTATTATTATTAATATTATTATAATTAATTTTATTACTATTAATTTTATTATTATTAATATTATTATCATTAATATTATTATTATTAATATTATTACTATTAATATTATTATTATTAATATTATTATAATTAATATTATTATTATTAATATTATTATTATTAATATTATTATTATTAATATTATTATTATTAATATTATGATTATTAATATTATTATTATTAATATTATTATTATTAATATTATTATTATTTATATTATTAATATTAATATTATTATTATTAATATTATTATTATTAACATCATTATGATTAATATTATTATTATTAATATTATTATTATTAATGTTTTTATTAATGTTATTATTATTAATATTATTATTATTAATATTATTATTAATAATACTATTATTATTAATATTATTATTATTATTAATATATTAATATTATTATTATTAATATTCTTATTATTAATATTATTACTATTAATATTATTACTTACTTAGGTGGCGCTACAGTCCGGGGTGGACCTGGTCTCAACCGACAAACCTCTCCAGCCAGCCCGGTTATGAGCCAGCTGCCTCCAGTTGCGCACGCCAAGTTGGTTGAGGTCCCCCTCCACTTGATTGCGCAACCTACCACAAGGTCGTCCTCTACTGCGCTGTCCATGCGGGGTGGATTCGAAGACTTTCTTGGCTGGAACGTTGGACTCCATCCGCTCTACATGACCCAGCCATCTTAGTCGCTGTATATGAACTCTTCTGGCTGAGTCGATGTCATTATATATGCCGTATTATTCGGCGTTGTATCTTCTCCACCACTCACTGTCTATGCAGACTGGACCAAAGATCACTCGAAGAACTTTTCTCTCGAAGTAACCAAGGGCATCCCATTTTGACAAGGTCCATGCCTCTGCGCCATACAGCAGGACTGGGATGATTAGTGTCTTATAAAGAGTTACCTTACTAGTTCGAGATAGGGCCTTGTTACTCAATTGCCTTCTTAGCCCATAAAAACACCGATTGGCAAGAGTAATTCTTCGTTTGATCTCCCCACTTGTGTTATTTGCGGAGCTTACGATAGAGCATAGGTAGACAATTCCTTTACTACCTCAAAATTATATCTGTCTATTGTGGCGTTTTGTCCAAGACGCCGATGTTGGGTGTCCTTTTTTGTTGACAGCATATATTTTGTTTTGCTTTCATTGACCGCTAAACCCATCTTTGCTGCCTCGATCTCAATACTCGAAAACGCCCCACTGACGGCCCTCTGAGTTCTTCCGACTATGTCAATACCACCGGCGTAAGCGAGTAGTTTTACAGACTTGCAAAAGACTGTACCCCCGATGTTGGCTTATGAGTTTCGTACAATTCTTCCAAGTACTATGTTAAAGAGGTAGCATGATAGCGCGTCACCTTGTCTAATTCCTTTGCTGATATCGAACGGTTCGGTGGTGTTTTTACCGACTCTGATGGAGCAGCGAGAGTTCTCCATTGTCATCCTGCACAAACGAACGAGCTTGGCAGTTATGCCAAGACTGGACATGGCTCTGTATAACTCGTCATACAGGCAACTTTAAAATCGATGAAAAGGTGATGCGTATCGATTTTATATTCATGGGTTTTTTCCAAAATCTGCCGTAGTGTGAATATTTGGTCAATAGTGGACTTACCAGGCCTGAAACCGCACTGATAAGGACCTATTAGGTTGTTGACGATCGGTTTCAGGCGTTCACATAATACGGCAGACAGGATCTTATAAGCGATGTTAAGAATACTTATGCCTCTGTATTTGGCGCAGTTCAGAGGGTCTCCTTTTTTCAGGATCGGGCAAACGATGCTGAGTTTCCATTCATCGGGCATACTTTCGTCCGACCAGATGTTACAAATGAGTTGATGCATGCTCGTTACCATCTCATCTCCACCTTAAAAAGTTCGGCGGTAAGGCCGTCGGCTCCATCAGCTTTGATGGCTTTAAGCTTAGATATCGCTATCCTCATTTCATTCTGATCGGGTTGACGAAAATCTTGACGAATGGTTCATTCCGCCTGACAGCGGAATATTGGTCATCATAGCCGTTTAGCAGTCTGCAGAAGTATTCCTTCTATATCCTCAGCACCGACTGCGGTTCTACTACTATGTTACCATTTTCGTCCCCGCCTCTCAATCCCCTCGATCGAACGCTTCTCATGCTCCTTTTTCTTCTTTCTTAGAAGTCGAGTTCCTCTTTTCTCCTCCGCTCGTAGAGCTCGCGAGCAGCTCTAGTCCTTCTATGCAGCGCCGCTTTGTACGCCTCTTGTTTTGCTGCATGTGCTTGCCGGCATTCATCATCAAACCAGGGGTTCCGTTGTGGTGGCCGAGAGGCGGCATCTCTGATGGCTTGTTGGCAACGCTGCCACTGGTCTTCCGCATTTGCTGCTGGCGGCATAGGATTTAGATTGAGATTAAAGGAGATTCGATCGGCAAAGGCTCTGGCGGTCTCCTGCGATTGTAGCCGTCTGACGTCAAATTTCCTCACAGTATTTCGTTGGTTTCGCTCCGTTCTGGACATCCGCATCCGTACCTTGGCTACAACTAGGTAGTCATCCGAGTCCACGTTGGCTCCTCGGAAAGTCCGGACACCCAGAATACTGGAAAAGTGCCTTGCGTCGATCGCAATGTGATCGATTTGGCTGAAGGTTTTTCGATCAAAAGATAGCCATGTCCCCTTGTGGATATCAAGACGTGGGAACCGCGTACTAGCTACGACAACATTTCGCCCCGCCGGGAAGTCGACTAGCCTGAATCCGTTGTCGGATGTGATGTCGAGTAGGCTGTTATTTCCAACCACGCCACTAAAGACGTCTTGCTTTCCTAGCTTTGCGTTTAAATCACCGAGGACAATTTTAACGTCGTGGCTAGGGCATTGTTCATACGTTTTGTACAAGAGCTGGTAGAAGTCATCCTTCGTCGCGTCGCCCATCTTTTCATGAGGGGCGTGAGCACATATTAGGCTAATGTTGGCGAATTTAGAATTGATTCGGATTGTCATGAGGCGCTCGTTAACATGCCGGAAACTCAAGACTTCTTGCCTAAGTCTGCCAATGACGAATCCGCACCCGAATAGACAGCAATCGCCGTAGTAGACGCCGCAGTTTTTCATCCTTCTTTTGCACGGCCCATCCCATCGCACTTCTTGGATGGCGGTAATGTCTGCTTTACAGCAGTCTAGGGCCTCCGCAAGTCGTTCGGCTGCACGTGGTTTGTAGAGGGACCTAACATTCCACGTGCAGACTCGAGAATAGTTGTACTTTTTCCGTTTGCTTGGGTTGTCAACAGTAGAATCCTCCGTATCCGAGGCTATTGGTTGTTTCGTATCCGAAAGTTTTTTACGTGGTAGGGAAGTTAACTCGACGGCACAATCCCCAACCTGGAGGGTCAGTTCCTTCTGTAACCCCTAGGACGTGGGGCCGGGTACACCGGTGAAAGTAGTCCACTACGGGGTATGAGCGCTGCCGTTGGCCCATTAAGGGCTCTCCGGCCACCATCTCTATCCCAAGGTCCTGACTAACCTTGGAAATTCCTTACCGACTTGTGATTCGAATATGTCGGAGCAGCTCGTGCAAAGTATTCACTAAGTTGAACCTAACTGGAACTGTAAACGCCACCATTGATCCCATCTAGGGAATTCTCCCGCAGCCATCTGGAACAAGAAGAAGTACTCTAGTGAGAGGGCACTCCTCCCGCGTTTCTCATCAGCTGCCGCCAAATATGCTCCAAACGGGGTTGGTTACCGCTTCTTGGAACAAGGTACTTGGCACCCAGCGGTCACCTCGTGGAGGTTAAGAGTAGGAGTTGGTAGGCCTCAGCTGAGTGAAAACGTTGTGTTTTCATATATTACGATTGCACTACCTTTTGACCACTATTAATATTATTATTATTAATATTATTGTTATTAATATTATTATTATTAATATTATTATTATTAATATTATTATTATTAATATTATTATTATTCATATTATTATTATTAATATTATTATTATTAATATTATAATTATTAATATTATTATTATTAATATTATTATTATTAACATTATTATTATTAATATTATTGTTATTATTAATATTATTATTATTAATATTATTGTATTATTACTAATATTATTATTATTGATATTATTATTATTAATATTATTATTATTAGTATTATTATTATTAAAGTTATTATTATTAATATTATTTTTATTAATATTATTATTACTAATATTATTATTATTAATATTGTTAGTATTAATATTATTATTATTAATATTATTATTATTAATATTATTATTATTAATATTATTATTGTATTATTATTAATATTATTATTATTAATATTATTATTATTAATATTATTATTATTAATATTATTATTATTAATATTATTATTATTAATATTATTATTATTAATATTATTATTATTAACATCATTATTATTAATATTATTATCATTAATATTATTATTTTTAATATTATTATTATTAATATTATTTATGATCCCATGTGAAAGAAAACAAAGATGAAAAAATTGACCGTTTAACAGAGATGATGGAGAAATTAATTAGAGACACAAAGGAGATTAAAAAAGATCAGAAGTGCCATCAAGAAGAGCTAAATAAGATAAAAGAAGAGAAAATGCTGAATTTAGAAGAGAAATGGAAATTATGCAAACAAGAGTAAAAAGAATGGAGAAAGAGAATATAAAAAAGTAATGTGGTGATGACGGATATAGACATTGACACGAAACAGCCTGGGGAAGCGAGAAATGTTATGCAAAACTTTTTCCAGAAAGAGATGAACATAAAAATCAATATCAGAGGTGTAATAAAGCTGGGACACAAAACGTACAAAATTGAAACAGAACACATGAATGGAAAGCAGCAAATAATGGAGAATAAACATAAACTGAAAAATTACCGTGAAAGAGTATATATTGTAGCATAATAATAACTACGCTCCTATGTCTATACAGCAAATTCCGAAGTGACTTTCCATTCTGGCAGAATTTTGGTTCGAACTGTCCTTTCATTCGAGGTTCGTGTCTGGGACGAAGTCTCCACATCTCATGTCAACGAAAGAGACGAATAATATCAGGGATAAAAGGGGATTATAACTGCAAGAATTATTTCTCTTGTTCCAGTGGTCGAAGAATTTGCTAGAAGTTTCTGGCTATCAGAAACTTCTACTATATAAGGACAGATGGCGATCAAAAAAGACACAGTTGGTTTAGAACCGTGGCGAAGAGATTGGAAAAGTGATAATGGGCGAAGTTGTAATTTGGTGATAAATTGAAAGTTGAGAGTGAACCAGAAAAAGTAATTAGTTTGGATTTGTGAATTAAGTAATTGAAAGGAGATAAAGTGATTTGAGAGGAAAGAGACCTTGTAAGAAAAGAATTTGCGAAGAATAGTATAGTGTGAACTTGAATTGTTCTATAGACTAGAAAATAAAGAAATAAATTTCACAGAATAATTGTTTTATCTACTCGAGCCGTAGCTTGCATATTACATTGGTGTCAGAAGCGGGATAAAACTTATTCTGTGAATAACTATTTCCGTGGTGTGAAATTGCACAATTAAAAAAAAACGATTTCTGTGTTGAGTTAATTAGTTGCGCAAAATGGGTCGCAAATTGGGAAAACTAACTATAACTCAACTAAAGGCAGAACTCAGTAAGCGGAACCTCGACACAACTGGGGGAAAAGATGCCCTACTGATTCGTTTGGAAGAAGCAGTAACGCAAGAAGGTGAAATCCGCATGACGTAGAGTTTGACGTGGGAGAGGAACCAGCAAGTACAGCAGCCGACCCGGATATAACAAGTCTGCTCCTGCAACTTAAGTTAGTCATGGACGAACAAAAGAAAGCAATAGAAGATCAAAGGAATTCTCTAGAACTTAAGCTGGACGAACAAAAGAAAGCGATGGACGAGCAAAAGAAAGCAATGGGCGACCAAAGGAATTCTCTAGAACTTAAGCTGGATGAACAAAAGAAAGCAATGGACGAACAAAAGAATTCTCTAGAACTTAAGCTGGATGAACAAAAGAAAGCAATGGACGAACAAAAGAATTCTCTAGATGCTCTGGAAAGTAAACTTGATAAGCAAAACAAGAACTTGGAATCCAAATTCGAAGTGATCGAAGAGAAAATCGAGAAGGTCGAGACGCAACTCGAAAAAGTCGAAACTAGATTCGATGAAAATTTTAAGAAACATGAAACTCAGTTCGGGAAGATAGAGACTCAGTTTGAAAAAGTGGATACGCAATTCGGGATAGTAGGAAAGCAAGTCGAAAATCTTGCTAAGGAGCTCAGCAACGTGAAGAGACAGAAAGCACGGGAATATTCCACTGACGGTCTGAGAAGAAAGGAGATGCAGCCTCCCATCTTCGATGGTCAAACATCATGGCCAATTTATAAAAGGCAATTCGAAGCGGCCGCAATGACCAATAGCTGGGACGATGAAGAGAAGTCCATTGCACTCACACTTGCACTGAGGGGTCCAGCTGCGGAGCTCTTGCAGACCATCCCGGAAGATAAACAGCAGAACTACGACTCTCTGGTTCAGGCTATCGAGATGCGGTTTGGGGATGAACACATGCAGCAGGTGTACAGGGTTCAGCTGCGTAGTCGAGTCCAGAAAAGGGGGGAAACGCTCCAACAGTTGCAAGCGGATATAGAGCGACTAGCCCATCTTTCATACCCTAAAGCCGGTGAGGAGCTTATCAACGAAATGGCGGTGGAAGCTTTTATTCAGGCCATAGAGGACAGACAACTGCAAATGGCTGTAAGGATGGCTGAAAAGCGAACACTCCCCGAGGCATTGGCATTCGCTTTGTCAATGAAGGCTGCGGACCAAGCATACCAGGGAATACACCGTGTCAGGGAAATGTCCGTCGTGGAATGCTCATCCCAGAGAACAGCCGTCATGGATGAAGACAAAGCTCGCGGAAGTCAAATCCGTTGCTGGAATTGCAACCAAACAGGACACCTACAACGGCAGTGCAGAAGTGCACCTAGACGAAGAAATTGTCCACATTGCGGAAGTAGGAGAAGCAGAGAGGAAGCATCTGGCGGTGATAACATCCATCCTGTCAGTCAGACTTCCCAAAACCAGCAGTCGGGAAATGCGTAAGGACCAACTTCGCGGGGCAGAAGTTGGTTACTGGAATCGAGGCCCCCAGAACCACCATTCAAGTTTCGCAAACCAAACGGGGTAACAAGAGCCTGACAGTGGAGGCACTACTCAACAAGAAGAAGTGCGTAGCCACCATCGACACAGGTGCCAGAATACTGGAAAAGTGCCTTGCGTCGATCAAAATGTGATCGATTTGGCTGAAGGTTTTTCGATCAAAAGATAGCCATGTCCCCTTGTGGATATCAAGACGTGGGAACCGCGTACTAGCTACGACAACATTTCGCCCCGCCGGGAAGTCGACTAGCCTGAATCCGTTGTCGGATGTGATGTCGAGTAGGCTGTTATTTCCAACCACGCCACTAAAGACGTCTTGCTTTCCTAGCTTTGCGTTTAAATCACCGAGGACAATTTTAACGTCGTGGCTAGGGCATTGTTCATACGTTTTGTACAAGAGCTGGTAGAAGTCATCCTTCGTCGCGTCGCCCATCTTTTCATGAGGGGCGTGAGCACATATTAGGCTAATGTTGGCGAATTTAGAATTGATTCGGATTGTCATGAGGCGCTCGTTAACATGCCGGAAACTCAAGACTTCTTGCCTAAGTCTGCCAATGACGAATCCGCACCCGAATAGACAGCAATCGCCGTAGTAGACGCCGCAGTTTTTCATCCTTCTTTTGCACGGCCCATCCCATCGCACTTCTTGGATGGCGGTAATGTCTGCTTTACAGCAGTCTAGGGCCTCCGCAAGTCGTTCGGCTGCACGTGGTTTGTAGAGGGACCTAACATTCCACGTGCAGACTCGAGAATAGTTGTACTTTTTCCGTTTGCTTGGGTTGTCAACAGTAGAATCCTCCGTATCCGAGGCTATTGGTTGTTTCGTATCCGAAAGTTTTTTACGTGGTAGGGAAGTTAACTCGACGGCACAATCCCCAACCTGGAGGGTCAGTTCCTTCTGTAACCCCTAGGACGTGGGGCCGGGTACACCGGTGAAAGTAGTCCACTACGGGGTATGAGCGCTGCCGTTGGCCCATTAAGGGCTCTCCGGCCACCATCTCTATCCCAAGGTCCTGACTAACCTTGGAAATTCCTTACCGACTTGTGATTCGAATATGTCGGAGCAGCTCGTGCAAAGTATTCACTAAGTTGAACCTAACTGGAACTGTAAACGCCACCATTGATCCCATCTAGGGAATTCTCCCGCAGCCATCTGGAACAAGAAGAAGTACTCTAGTGAGAGGGCACTCCTCCCGCGTTTCTCATCAGCTGCCGCCAAATATGCTCCAAACGGGGTTGGTTACCGCTTCTTGGAACAAGGTACTTGGCACCCAGCGGTCACCTCGTGGAGGTTAAGAGTAGGAGTTGGTAGGCCTCAGCTGAGTGAAAACGTTGTGTTTTCATATATTACGAATGCACTACCTTTTGACCACTATTAATATTATTATTATTAATATTATTATTATTAATATTATTATTATTAATATTATTATTATTAATATTATTATTATTAATATTATTATTATTCATATTATTATTATTAATATTATTATTATTAATATTATAATTATTAATATTATTATTATTAATATTATTATTATTAACATTATTATTATTAATATTATTGTTATTATTAATATTATTATTATTAATATTATTGTATTATTACTAATATTATTATTATTGATATTATTATTATTAATATTATTATTATTAGTATTATTATTATTAAAGTTATTATTATTAATATTATTTTTATTAATATTATTATTACTAATATTATTATTATTAATATTGTTAGTATTAATATTATTATTATTAATATTATTATTATTAATATTATTATTATTAATATTATTATTGTATTATTATTAATATTATTATTATTAATATTATTATTATTAATATTATTATTATTAATATTATTATTATTAATATTATTATTATTAATATTATTATTATTAACATCATTATTATTAATATTATTATCATTAATATTATTATTTTTAATATTATTATTATTAATATTATTTATGATCCCATGTGAAAGAAAACAAAGATGAAAAAATTGACCGTTTAACAGAGATGATGGAGAAATTAATTAGAGACACAAAGGAGATTAAAAAAGATCAGAAGTGCCATCAAGAAGAGCTAAATAAGATAAAAGAAGAGAAAATGCTGAATTTAGAAGAGAAATGGAAATTATGCAAACAAGAGTAAAAAGAATGGAGAAAGAGAATATAAAAAAGTAATGTGGTGATGACGGATATAGACATTGACACGAAACAGCCTGGGGAAGCGAGAAATGTTATGTAAAACTTTTTCCAGAAAGAGATGAACATAAAAATCAATATCAGAGGTGTAATAAAGCTGGGACACAAAACGTACAAAATTGAAACAGAACACATGAATGGAAAGCAGCAAATAATGGAGAATAAACATAAACTGAAAAATTACCGTGAAAGAGTATATATTGTAGCATAATAATAACTACGCTCCTATGTCTATACAGCAAATTCCGAAGTGACTTTCCATTGTGGCAGAATTTTGGTTCGAACTGTCCTTTCATTCGAGGTTCGTGTCTGGGACGAAGTCTCCACATCTCATGTCAACGAAAGAGACGAATAATATCAGGGATAAAAGGGGATTATAACTGCAAGAATTATTTCTCTTGTTCCAGTGGTCGAAGAATTTGCTAGAAGTTTCTGGCTATCAGAAACTTCTACTATATAAGGACAGATGGCGATCAAAAAAGACACAGTTGGTTTAGAACCGTGGCGAAGAGATTGGAAAAGTGATAATGGGCGAAGTTGTAATTTGGTGATAAATTGAAAGTTGAGAGTGAACCAGAAAAAGTAATTAGTTTGGATTTGTGAATTAAGTAATTGAAAGGAGATAAAGTGATTTGAGAGGAAAGAGACCTTGTAAGAAAAGAATTTGCGAAGAATAGTATAGTGTGAACTTGAATTGTTCTATAGACTAGAAAATAAAGAAATAAATTTCACAGAATAATTGTTTTATCTACTCGAGCCGTAGCTTGCATATTACATTGGTGTCAGAAGCGGGATAAAACTTATTCTGTGAATAACTATTTCCGTGGTGTGAAATTGCACAATTAAAAAAAAACGATTTCTGTGTTGAGTTAATTAGTTGCGCAAAATGGGTCGCAAATTGGGAAAACTAACTATAACTCAACTAAAGGCAGAACTCAGTAAGCGGAACCTCGACACAACTGGGGGAAAAGATGCCCTACTGATTCGTTTGGAAGAAGCAGTAACGCAAGAAGGTGAAAATCCGCATGACGTAGAGTTTGACGTGGGAGAGGAACCAGCAAGTACAGCAGCCGACCCGGATATAACAAGTCTGCTCCTGCAACTTAAGTTAGTCATGGACGAACAAAAGAAAGCAATAGAAGATCAAAGGAATTCTCTAGAACTTAAGCTGGACGAACAAAAGAAAGCGATGGACGAGCAAAAGAAAGCAATGGGCGACCAAAGGAATTCTCTAGAACTTAAGCTGGATGAACAAAAGAAAGCAATGGACGAACAAAAGAATTCTCTAGAACTTAAGCTGGATGAACAAAAGAAAGCAATGGACGAACAAAAGAATTCTCTAGATGCTCTGGAAAGTAAACTTGATAAGCAAAACAAGAACTTGGAATCCAAATTCGAAGTGATCGAAGAGAAAATCGAGAAGGTCGAGACGCAACTCGAAAAAGTCGAAACTAGATTCGATGAAAATTTTAAGAAACATGAAACTCAGTTCGGGAAGATAGAGACTCAGTTTGAAAAAGTGGATACGCAATTCGGGATAGTAGGAAAGCAAGTCGAAAATCTTGCTAAGGAGCTCAGCAACGTGAAGAGACAGAAAGCACGGGAATATTCCACTGACGGTCTGAGAAGAAAGGAGATGCAGCCTCCCATCTTCGATGGTCAAACATCATGGCCAATTTATAAAAGGCAATTCGAAGCGGCCGCAATGACCAATAGCTGGGACGATGAAGAGAAGTCCATTGCACTCACACTTGCACTGAGGGGTCCAGCTGCGGAGCTCTTGCAGACCATCCCGGAAGATAAACAGCAGAACTACGACTCTCTGGTTCAGGCTATCGAGATGCGGTTTGGGGATGAACACATGCAGCAGGTGTACAGGGTTCAGCTGCGTAGTCGAGTCCAGAAAAGGGGGGAAACGCTCCAACAGTTGCAAGCGGATATAGAGCGACTAGCCCATCTTTCATACCCTAAAGCCGGTGAGGAGCTTATCAACGAAATGGCGGTGGAAGCTTTTATTCAGGCCATAGAGGACAGACAACTGCAAATGGCTGTAAGGATGGCTGAAAAGCGAACACTCCCCGAGGCATTGGCATTCGCTTTGTCAATGAAGGCTGCGGACCAAGCATACCAGGGAATACACCGTGTCAGGGAAATGTCCGTCGTGGAATGCTCATCCCAGAGAACAGCCGTCATGGATGAAGACAAAGCTCGCGGAAGTCAAATCCGTTGCTGGAATTGCAACCAAACAGGACACCTACAACGGCAGTGCAGAAGTGCACCTAGACGAAGAAATTGTCCACATTGCGGAAGTAGGAGAAGCAGAGAGGAAGCATCTGGCGGTGATAACATCCATCCTGTCAGTCAGACTTCCCAAAACCAGCAGTCGGGAAATGCGTAAGGACCAACTTCGCGGGGCAGAAGTTGGTTACTGGAATCGAGGCCCCCAGAACCACCATTCAAGTTTCGCAAACCAAACGGGGTAACAAGAGCCTGACAGTGGAGGCACTACTCAACAAGAAGAAGTGCGTAGCCACCATCGACACAGGTGCCACTGCCTCCATTGTAAGAAGAGATATCGTCAAAAGCTCCTGGCTGCACAACACCAACAGCTACTGCCTGAAGACTGCAACAGGGGAAATGGCGAAGGTGTTTGGAGAAGTTCGTCTTACGATTACTCTGGCAGGACTGACGTTCTCCCATGCGTTTCTGGTGGCAGATATATGCGACGAGTGCATCATCGGAATAGACTTCATGAAAGCAAATGAAGTAATCTTGGACATCGGGATGCAAGTACTGAGGTATCGAAATGTGGAGATTCCGATGGTGTACGGAAACGAGAATGCCGTAACTCTCAGGACAGTCATCAGCAAAGACGAAGTTTTGCCGCCGTCTTCAGAGACAATCATTTGGACGAAGCTGGAAGGTGATCTTGGGAGCCACCGATTCTACATAGTAGAACCAGACCCGGAGAAGAAGTCTCAAGACTACATCGTGGGAAAGACGTTAGTCGAACCAAAGAACACCATGGTTCCAGTGAGAGTTTTGAACGCAAGACCACACACTGTCAAACTAAGGTGAGGGGAGGTAACTGGAAAATGCACGCCGATTACTGCCGTCGCAACAATATCTGAACGTGATGTTCCAAAACCTCTCTCATCACCTTGGACAGCGGAAACGAGAGAGACGATTCTCCAGTCCAGTGAGCTGAATCAGGAGCAGCGAACTATGGCAGAGAATCTTATCAATGAGTACGCTGATGTATTTGCCTCACAGGACGGAGAATACGGCCGAACACACCTGGTACAACATCGAATAGACACTGGTGATACTAGACCAATTCGTCAGCCTGCTAGGTGCCTTCCATTGGCCAAGCAGACAGAAGTTCCAGAGATGGTGTCGGCGATGGAGAAAGAAGGTCTGATTGAAAGTTCCAAAAGTCCGTGGGCATCACCGGTTGTACTGGTTAAGAAGAAATATGGCAGCACGCGGTTCTGCGTGGACTATCGGCAGCTCAATTACGTCACCAAGAAAGACAGCTACCCTCTGCCACGGATTGACGACACGCTAGACACACTATCAGGAGCCCGATGGTTTTCCACTCTCGACTTGAAGAGTGGCTACTGGCAGGTACAGATCCATCCAGAAGACCGGGAGAAAACCGCCTTCACCGCAGGAAATGGGCTATGGCAATTCACGGTAATGCCATTCGGGCTGTGCAATGCTCCGGCGACTTTCGAGCGATTGATGGAATGTGTCCTGCAAGGGTTAACATGGAAAACCTGTTTGGTATACTTGGATGATGTCATCGTCGTAGGAAAGACGTTTGCGCAACACCGAGACAATCTAAGGGATGTGTTTCAAAGGCTTCGAAGTGACCACCTGAAGCTCAACCCCAAGAAGTGCGCCCTGTTTAGAGCGGAAGTCAAGTACCTGGGACACATAATTTCAGCGAAATTAGTGAGAACCGATCCGGAGAAGGTCGAAGCGGTGAAAAACTGGCCAGTCCCCAAAGACAAACACCAACTAAGGAGCTTCCTGGGCCTAGCCACCTACTACAGACGGTTCGTGAAGGATTTTGCCGGGATCGCAAAGAACCTGCACCAGTTGACGGAAAAGGGAAAACAATTCAAATGGTCAATTGAGTGCGAGAAGAGCTTCAAGGCACTTAAACAACGGCTATGCGATGCTCCGATACTGGCTTACCCCACTCCCGGGGAAACGTTCGTTGTGGATGCAGATGCTAGTAATGTCGGGGTAGGAGCCGTACTCTCCCAGGTGCATGACGGCCAAGAGAAGGTGGTTGCGTACTCCAGCAAGGTGCTCTCTAAGCCAGAAAGGGACTACTGCGTGACAAGGAGAGAACTTCTAGCTTTGATCTTGGCTACGAAGCATTTTCACAAATACCTCTACGGGAGGAAGTTCGTTCTTCGCACAGACCATGCAGCCTTAAAATGGCTATTACAGTTCAAGAGTCCTGAGGGTCAGGTCGCAAGATGGATCGAAAGGCTGCAAATCTACGACTAGGAAATACAGCATCGTAAAGGAAAACTCCACTCTAATGCGGATGCACTGTCCCGGAGACCATGCAGAACGGATTGTAAACATTGTGCGCGTCAGGAAGAACGGGAGCTGGTTTCCATCCAAAGAATGAGAGCCGAACCTATCGCCGGCTGGAGCGTAGATGAGATCCGGAACGCTCAGAAGGAAGACCCGGATATCGAGCCGATTCTGGGCTGGAAGGAGAACATGGAGAAACCGGATCATCAGGACATCTCTCACAGAAGCCCGACCTTAAAGGCATATTTTGCGCAGTGGGACTCCCTCCATGTCCAAGAAGGTGTTCTGAGAAGAAAATGGGAATCCTCCGACGGAAAGTCGTTTGTAATGCAGCTTGTCGTACCGCGGACGAGGGTCAAGGAGGTGTTACAGGAAATGCATGGCGGGGCGACCGGAGGCCACTTGGGAGTGAATAAGACGCTAGAAAAGGTACGAGAACGTTTTTATTGGTTAAAAGCGAAGGAAGATATCGAAGACTGGTGCAGAAAATGCGACGTGTGTGCAGCTAGCAAGGGTCCGAGAATCAAAACTCGAGGTAAGATGCACCAATACAACGTGGGAGCACCTTTCGAACGAATCGCCATTGACATCGCAGGGCCCTTTCCGGAAACCGACAATGGTAATCGGTATATACTCGTAGTGATGGACTACTTCAGTAAGTGGCCGGAAGCATTTCCGATCCCTAACCAGGAAGCCAGAACCGTGGCGGAGCAGATCATCTACAATTGGGTTAGCAGATTCGGTGTGCCCTTGGAATTGCATTCTGACCAAGGGCGGAACTTCGAGTCAAGAATCTTCCAGGAGATGTGTCAACTACTCGGAATCAAAAGGACAAGGACAACCCCGCTTCATCCACAGTCGGACGGTATGGTGGAGCGTTTCAATAGGACTTTGGACGAACATCTCTCGAAGGTCGTAGGTGACTACCAACGGGATTGGGACCGGCAGATTCCCTTGTTTTTGATGGCCTATAGAAGTGCCGTGCATAGCACTACTCGACATACGCCGTTCGAAATCTTATTTGGTGGAATAGCTCGTTTACCCAGTGAGGTGAAATTTGGATCTCCTACCAATGAGCCCAGAAATGAAGAAGAGTACGTGGCGGACCTTAGGGAAAGGCTTAGGGACATACACCAAAGGACCAGAAGCCAGATCAAGATGACGAGCGACCGTATGAAGACCAGGTATGATGCCAAGGCAACAACGTCAGGATTCCAGGAAGGAGATCTGGTGTGGCTGTATAATCCCCATCGCCAAAAGGGTAAATCACCTAAATTGCAGCGGAACTGGGAAGGTCCCTACAGAATAGTAACCCGCATCAACGATGTTGTCTACCGCATCCAGCGAGGACCGAGGGCCAAAATGAAAGTGGTTCATGTGGACCGACTGAGTCGATACAATGGCCGAAATGAGGATGCACTTGTTCGGGACGAACACGTCTAAGAGGGGGGCAGTGTAGCATAATAATAACTACGCTCCTATGTCTATGCAGCAAATTCCGAAGTGACTTTCCATTCTGGCAGAATTTTGGTTCGAACTGTCCTTTCATTCGAGGTTCGTGTCTGGGACGAAGTCTCCACAGCTCATGTCAACGAAAGAGACGAATAATATCAGGGATAAAAGGGAATTATAACTGCAAGAATTATTTCTCTTGTTCCAGTGGTCGAAGAATTTGCTAGAAGTTTCTGGCTATCAGAAACTTCTGCTATATAAGGACAGATGGCGATCAAAAAAGACACAGTTGGTTTAGAACCGTGGCGAAGAGATTGGAAAAGTGATAATGGGCGAAGTTGTAATTTGGTGATAAATTGAAAGTTGAGAGTGAAACAGAAAAAGTAATTAGTTTGGATTTGTGAATTAAGTAATTGAAAGGAGATAAAGTGATTTGAGAGGAAAGAGACCTTGTAAGAAAAGAATTTGCGAAGAATAGTATAGTGTGAACTTGAATTGTTCTATAGACTAGAAAATAAAGAAATAAATTTCACAGAATAATTGTTTTATCTACTCGAGCCGTAGCTTGCATATTACAATATTAATAATGAGTTAACAAAAGGCGAACTTGAAATGCAACAAAAATTAAAGAAAATTGTAGAAGAAGAGAAGAAAAATGGAAAAAGAGTAAAAATTGCACACATGAGACTAATCATTGATGATATAGAAAGGAGCTGGAACAGAAAAGAAAATACATTGCAAAAAATAGAGATAATTGATAGGCAACGCCGCCGTAAGCAATATGGCAATAACAGCAATGAAAACAGAACCCAACAAAATACTGAAGCAAAAAACTAGTAGAAAGCAGGAAAGGAATACTAGTAAATAAGGATGAAAAATTAGTTAAGCAAGACATCAATGAAAGTCAAAGCATATATAAAAAAACGAGAAAATGGAAAATATTAATATGGAATGTAAGAGGAATTATGGCTAAAGAATTAGAAATTTTGTATTGTTTTACAAAATCGAAATTGGATATACTCGCTCTGACAGAAACCAAGAAAAAAGGTAAAGGCAGCCTTCTGATGGAAAAGGGGAGAGCTAATGATATACATAGGAGTGGATGAAAACCAACAAGCAAAAGCAGGGGTGGCCTGTATAATTAAAAGTGAATTAATAAGTGAAATTACTGTATGGGAGGCAATAAATGAGCGATTGCTAATGATAGAAATAGGAAAAGAAAAAGATAGGAAAACTATTTTGGTGGCATATGGCCCAAATGAGGTCGAAAGAAGTGGAGAGAAAGAAAGGTTCTGGGAAAGCTTACAAGAAGCTAGCGATAAAAAGAAAGGTAAATTGGTCATTGCCGGGGATATTAATGCTAGAGTTGGAAACGATAAAAAAAGCTGGAACGGGGTAATAGGAAGCTATGGAGAAAGTAGGATAAGTCAAAATGGAAAAAGATTACTAGAATTTTGTAATATTAATGATTTGGTAATTGTCACTTTTGAACATAAAGATATACATAAGTACACCAGAGAAGTAGCAAGTAGAAAATAGAAATCAATTATAGATTACGTAATAGTAGAGCAAGCACATAAAAAGGAGGCTATAAATGCAAGAGTTAAAAGAGGATACGACATCGGAACCGATCACTATCTTTTGGAAGTAACTATGAAAGAAGTAAAAAACAGGTCAATAAATGTGGAAAAAGTAACAGAATCGAGGGAAAAGATGCGAATTAAAGCATATAAACTGAGAAAGGATGAAAGGAAGGAAAAGTATATGAAGGAGGTATAAGAAGAGATAAACAGATATGAAACCTTAGGAAACGAAGAAATAAATAAAATATGGAATCGATTTAAAGAAACGTTAATCAAAGTTGCTAAAAAAGTTAGCTAAGGACCAATAAACCACCATGAAGGAAATGAGCAAGGACAAGGAAACCCGATTACTAAAGAAGAACTTATAGCTGTTCTGAAGAAAATAAAGAATGCGAAGGCCCCTGGCATAGAAGAGATGGCAAGAGAACTACTTAAAGCATTGGCGAAAAGGGCATAGTAGAATTTCTGGCAATTTTAAATCTAACATGAAAGAAAAAAGAAATACCAAGAGAATGGAAGTACGGAATAATTCTACCTATCTACAAGAAAGGAGACACAAAAGATTGTAGTAACTATAGAGGAATTACCCTGCTACCCATTGCACTTAAGATATATGAGAAGATACTAGAACAAAGATTAAGAGGTATCGTAGAAGAAAAACTCCTTGATCTACAAAGTGGGTTCAGACCAGCCCACAGTATCCAGGACCATACTTTCACAGTTCAGCAAATCATTGAAAAAAATCTAGCGAAAAATAAGGAAATATACTGCTGCTTCATAGACATGAAAAAAGTTTTTGAAGTGATAAGCAGGCGGAAGATATGGGAAAGTCTAGAAGCCGGAGAAGATCTCACTGGTGCGATCCAAAGCATATACAAAGAGACATACAACAATGTAAGAACATGTAATATCTTATCAGAAGAGTTCAAAACTAAAGAAGGAGTGAGACAGGGAAGCGTACTAAGCCCTTTGCTTTTCATATGTGCAATGGATGAAGCAATAAGTCAAGGGAAAAATAACATGGAGAGATTCCTCGTTGGATACAAACAGCTTCAACCAATACAATTATATGCCTGCGCCTTTGCCGACGATATCATACTGTTTGGTAACTCACAGAAAAATCTAGAGAAAAACATAAAATCATGGAAAAACATTTCAGCAACACAAAACCTACAACTTAATACCGAGAAAACGAAAGTAATGGTAATCAGCAGAGAAGAAAGGAACGTCGAGGTGACAGTTGATGGAGTAAGGTTAGAACAAGTTTCCAACTACAAATATTTGGGTAGCATTTTCAATAGCAAGGTAGATATAGAAATGGAACTAAGAACGAGAATCAAAATGGCAAACCGAAATTTTACAGTCCAGCAGAAGAAATTCATCGATCATAAGGAGATCAATAGAAACACACAAATTTCGATTTACAAAACAATGTATCTCCCCGTCTTACTACATGGAGCAGAAAACTCGGTTCTTAAAGATAGGCAATATAAAAGCATTCAAACTATGGAAATGAAATATTTAAGGAGAGCAGTAGGAGTAAAAAGAATAGACAAAACAAGAAACTAAGAATTAAAAATAGAATCAGCCAGAAGAATAATGGAGAACAAAAAATTAAGGTGGACATCTCGTAAGGATGAAAGAAGACATACAAGTCAAAAGAATCTGGGAGATGAGAGCATTAGGGAAAAACAAGAGAGGAAGACCCAAAACGTCGTGGAACAGGACACTGGAAAATATACTAGTAACAGAGGGACAAACGTGAAACTCGGGAAAAACGATATCAAGAGATAGGACCAAATAGAAGAATTTCGTGAAAGAAAGGAAGACAGCACAGGAGAAACCTCGACACATTAGGGTAAAAGAGGATCGGATTGTGTATGTATGTATGTATTATTAATATTATTATTAATAATATTATTATTATTAATATTATTATTATTAATATTATTATTATTAATATTATTATTATTAATATTATTATTATTATTATTATTAATATCATTAATATTATTATTATTAATATTATTATTTTTAATATTCTTTTTACTAATATTATTATTATTCATATTATCATTATTAGTATAATTTTTATTAATTTTATTATTATTAATATTATTATTATTATTAATATTATTATTATTAATATTATTATTATTAATATTATTATTATTAATATTATTATTATTAATATTATTGTTTTTAATATTATAATTATTAATATTATTGTTATTAATATTATCATTTTTAATTTTATTATTATTAATATTATTATTATCAATATTATTATTATTAATATAATTATTATTAATATTATTATTATTAATATTATTCTTATTAATATTACTATTATTAATAATACTATTATTAATATTATTATTATTAATAATACTATTATTATTAATATTATTATTATTAATATTATTATTATTAACATTATTATTATTAATATTATATTAATAATAATAATATTAATTCGGACCTGTGATCCGAATATGTCGGAGCAGCTCGTGCA
>OY720429.1:106157646-106167646 GCA_963082735.1 Pocota personata
TCCACAACCAGTGATGATAACCAGAGATGAAGACTAAACCAGACTAAACCAGGAGCTCTTCACAGGTGGACGGAGGAGATTGCTACTCTCAGGAGAAGATGCCTCCATCATAGACGCAAGGTTACCAGGAGAAGAAGAAGATACGTCGAAACATCGGAGGGTGCACTGGCGGACTATAAAACCGCTAGATCCGATCTCAAGAGGGCCATCAATTCGAGCAAAAAGCGAAAATGGGAAGACCTCTGACGGGACGTCAACAACGACCCCTGGGGAATTGGCTACAAAGTTGTTAAGCGAAAACTGGGAGCACAAGTAGTCAACCCCATGATGAACGCAGAAAATATGAGAAAAATAGTGGATACGCTCTTCCCGACACACCCTATTAGGGTCATGGACATAGCCCCTTCCCAACAACAAGAGGTCCCAATGTTCACCGAAGAGGAACTAATGCTGGCGGCTAATTCTCTTCAGAACAACAAAGCCCCTGGACCCGATGGCATACCGACGGAAGTGCTGAAAAGGGTTGCTAGAATTTGTCCTCACATACTGCTGAGCATGTATAACGACTGCCTCAAGGAAGGGATATTCTACAAGGACTGGAAGAGACAACGATTGGTGCTCATAAGTAAGGGAAGAGGAGACCCGGATTCAACATCAGCATACAGATATTTGTGCATGTTGGACACGGCAGGGAAACTACTGGAGAAGATGCTGCAACCGAGGCTCACAACTGCAATCTAGAGAGCAGGTGGCCTATCCGACAGACAGCACGGGTTTAGAAAAGGCCACTCCACAATAGGAGCAATCCAGGAAGTTGTCAGGACTATCCGAACTGCCCAGCAGGGAAACCACCACTCAAGAAGAATCGTCTTGCTGGCAGCTCTGGACGTGAGAAACACATTTAACTCGGCCAGATGGTAAGATATGCTGAATGCATTATAGAACAACTCAATATCTATTACCGATGGTAAAGAATTATCTCCAAGACCGACATCTATTACGCTAATGACATCGGAGCGGTGATCACTGTACGAGCTACGAAGATGCTCAGCGGAAACTAAACCAAGTAATAAGACGCGTACACGCCTGGATGGAAGACCATGAGCTAAGCCTCGCAGCAGAGAAAACGGAGATAGTCCTTCTAACTAAGAGACAGATTTCGACGATCGCAGATTTCCAAGTAGGGGCAGAAATGATTACAAGTAAGGCGGCAGTGAAGTACCTCGGATTTCAAATAGACTCCAAACTCAGTTTCTGGGAACAGATAAAACAAATGTCTGGGCGAGCGCCAAAGGTCACTTCATCAATCAGTAGACTCATGGTGAAGGTAGGCGGACCAACGGCAAACAAACGAAGACTGCTTATGTCAATCACACATGCCATTCTCCTTTATGGGTGTGAGATCTGGGCCAACGCTCTTAAACAAAATATAAAAAAATATTATTATTAATATTATTATTATTAATATTATTAATATTAATATTATTATTATAAATATTATTATTATTACGGTTATTATTATTAATATTATTATTATTATTAATATTATTATTATTATTAATATTATTATTATTATTAATATTATTATTAATATTATTATTATTAATACTGTTATTATTAATATTATTATTATTATTATTATTATTAATATTATTATTATTAATACTATTATTATTAATATTATTATTATTAATATTATTATTATTAATATTATTAATAATATTATTAATATTAATACTGTTATTATTAATATTATTGTTATTAATATTATTATTATTAATACTATTATTATTAATATTCTTATTAATATTAGTGTTAATATTATTATTAATAATATTATTATTATTAATACTATTATTATTAATATTATTATTATTAATATTATTATTATTAATATTATTATTATTAATATTATTATTATTAATATTATTATTATTATTATTAATATTATTATTATTAATATTATTATTATTAATATTATTATTATTAATATTATTTTTAATAATATTATTATTGTCAATATTATTATTATAAATATTATTATTATTAGTATTATTATTATTAATATTATTATTATTAATATTATTAGTATTAATATTATTATTATTAATATCATTATTATTAATATTATTATTATTAATATTATTATTATTAATGTTATTATTATTAATATTATTATTATTATTATTATTATTATTAATATTATTATTATTAATATTATTATTATTAATATTATTACTATTAATATTGTTATTATTAATATTATTATTATTAATATTATTATTAATAATAACATTATTATTAATATTATTATTATTATTATAATTATAATAAATATTATTATAATTAATATTATTATTATTAATATTAATATTATTAATATTATTATTATCAATATTATTATTATTAATACTATTATTATTAATATTATTATTATTAATATTATTATTAATGATATTATTATTATTATTATTAATATTATTATTATAAATATTATTATTGTTAGTATTATTATTATTAATATTATTATTATTAATATTATTACTATTAATATTGTTATTATTAATATTATTATTACTAATATTATTATTAATAATAATATTATTATTATTATTATTTTTAATATTGTTATTATTAATATAATTATTACTAATATTATTATTAATAATAATATTATTATTAATATTATTATTATTAATATAATTATAATTAATATTACTATAATTAATATTATTATTATTAATATTACTTTTATTAATATTATTATTATTAATATTATTATTATTAATACTGTTATTATTAATATTATTATTATTATTATTATTATTATTATTAATGATATTATTATTATTAATACTGTTTTTATTAATATTATTATTATTTACATTATTATTATTAATATTATTATTATTATTATTATTATTATTATTATTATTATTATTATCATTATCATTATTATTATTATTATTATTATTATTATTATTATTGTTATTATTATTATTATTACTATTATTATTATTATTATTATTATTATTATTATTATTATTATTATTATTATTATTATTATTATTATTATTACTATCATTATTAATATTATTATTAATAATATTATTATTATTAATATTAATATTATTAATATTATTTTTATTAGTATTAATATAATTAATAATATTATTATTAATATTATTTTTATTAATATTATTATCATTAATATTATCGTTATTAATATCATTATTTTAATTATTATTATTAATATTATTATTATTAATATTATTATTATTAATATTATTATTATTAATATTATTATTATTAATATCATTATTATTAATATTATTATTTTTAATATTATTATTATTAATATTATTAATATTAATGTTATTATTATTAACATTATTATTATTAATGATATTATTATTAATATTTTTATTAATATTATTATTATTAATGTTTTTAATATTAATAATATTATTATTATTAATATTAATATTATTAATATTATTATTATTCATATTATTATTAATAGTACTCTTATTAATAATATTATTATTACTAATATTATTGTTATTAATACTATTATTTTAAATGTTATTTTTATTAATATTATTATTATTATTAATATTCTTATTATTAATACTATCATTATTAATATTATTATTATTAACATTATTTTTAATGATATTATTATTACTAATACTATTATTATTAATATAACTATTATTAATATTATTATTATTAATATTATTTTTGTTAACATTATTACTATTAATATTGTTATTATTAATATTGTTATTCGTAATAATATTATTATTTATATTATTATAATTAATATTAATATTAATATTATTAATATTATTATTATTCATATTATTATTATTAATATTATTATTATTAATATTACTATTATTAATATTATTATTATTAATATTATTATCATTATTATTATTAACATTATTATTATTATTATTATTATAATTATTATTATTATTATTATTATTATTATTATTATTATTATTGTTATTATTATTATTATTATTATTATTATCATTATTATTATTATTAATATTATTATTATTAATGTTATGTTAATATTATTATTATTAATATTATTATTATTAATATTATTATTATTATTATTGTTATTAATATTATTATTATTATTAATATTATTATTATTTTTATTATTATTATTCTTATTATCATTATAAATATTATTATTATTAATAATATTATTATTATTAATATTATTACTAATAATATTATTATTATTAATATTATTGTTATTAATATTATTATTATTAATATAATTATTATTAATGTTATTATTATTAATATTTTTATTATTAATACTATTATTATTAATATTATTATTATTAACATTATAATTAATGACATTATAATTACTAATGCTATTATTATTATTATTATTATTATTATTATTATTATTATTATTAATATTATTATTATTAATATTATTTTTATTAACATTATTACTATTAATATTGTTATTATTAATAGTATTATTATTAATATAATTATTATTCATATTATTATTATTAATATTATTAATATTAATATTATTATTATTAATATTATTATTATAAATATTATTATTATTAATGTTATTATTATTAATATAATTATTATTATTAATATTATTATTATTAATATTATTATTAATAATATTATTATTATTAATATTATTATTTTAATACTGTTATTATTAACATTATTATTATTATTATTAATACTATTTTTATTAATATTATTATTATTAATATTATTACTATTAATATTGTTATTATTAATATTATTATTATTAATATTATTATTATTTTTATTATTATTATAATTATTATTATTATTAATATTAATATTATTATTCTTAATAATATTGTTATTAATATTATTATTATTAATATTAATATTATTTATATTATTAATATTAATATTATTGTTATTAATATTATTATTATTAATATTATTACTATTAATATTATTATTACTATTATTAATATTATTATTATTATTATTATTATTATTATTATTATTATTATTATTATTATTATTATTATTATTATTATTATTATTATTATTATTATTATTATTATTATTATTATTATTATTATTATTATTATTATTATTATTATTATTATTATTATTATTATTATTATTATTATTATTATTATTATTATTAATATTATTATTATTATTATTATTGCCATTGCTATTATTATTATTATCATTATTATTATTATTAATATTATTATTATTAATATTATTATTATTTAAAATTATTATTATTAATATTATTACTATTAATATTGTTATTATTAATATTATTATTATTAATGTTATTATTAATAATAGTATTATTATTAATATTATTATTATTAATATTATTATTATTAATATTATTATTATAAATATTATTATTATTAATATTATTAATATTAATATTATTATTATTAATATTATTATTATTAATATTATTATCATTAATATTATTATTATTAATATTATTATTATTAATACTATTAATATTAATATTATTATTGTTTACGTCACATCCAATTACCACATTGTGACGTCAGCATGAGATAAAGAGTGGAATGCACCCACGCATGGTTATTCCCCATGTGGGGAAAATTTTCCCCTTTTTAACAAATTCAACTGTCATTAAAGAAGTATAAAAACTTGAGTTAAAGGGTTAAAATAAAAAATGTCGGTTATAACGTTTTAACAAGTCGTTTTCTTTTATTCTCAGTTGAATTCTATTAGTTTGCAGAGTTTGTCCGTTTCTTTTAATTCGGTATAAGTCCCGAACATTTGGTCTTTCGAGCCGGATTCTGGTAAGTAGGAACATTTTTCCATATGTCAACATTCGTCAAACGTTAGATGTCTCCGACTCTGTTTCGGACAAAGGTTTCCCACCTCGCGGGCTCTTCACGTATCAGACACAGGGTGATCATGGAGTCTGTCCAAGCGAAGGTGGGAATGCCTCTCCCCTCAAGAGTTTGTGCAATGTGGTGTATGAGCTTAGCAAGCATGACAGCTCCACACAACTCCAAACGCGGAAGAGTGACTGGACTTGCCGGTGCTACCTTCGATTTGGCCATGAGCAGGTGCATATGGATGTTGCCGTCTTCATCTTCTACTCTAAGGTACACCGCTGCTCCATAAGCCTTTTCTGACGAATCGCAAAAACCGTGTAATTACAGCCAATTAGTTTTGCCAGAAACGCACAACCACCTTGGAATACATAGATTATTAATAGCCTGCAAGTTCTTGTAAAACGTCCTCCAACCTTCCAGAATATCAGGATCGACGGGATCATCCCAGGATTATTTGCGGACCCAGAGAAGCTGCATGAGGATTTTCGCCTTGGTGATGGATGGTGCGATCCAAGCCATGGGATCGAAAAGACGTGCTATCGAAGATAGTATGGTCCGCTTCGTTGGCTGATGAATTTCTGAGGGAGTGTAATTAATCGAGAATTCGTCGTTAACAGGAAGCCACTGTATACCCAATGTCTTCACCCTATCCGAACCTTTAGTGGGTAACGAGAAGGATGCCTCGTGATCCTGAATGGGTACACTATGGAGAAGTCCTTCATGGTTGGCGGTCCATTTTCGTAGGTGGAAACCAGCTCGCATTAAAATCTTCTTAATTTCGTCCATCTTTTCTTTAGCCTCTCGTAAGGTTTCGGCTCCCGAAATCAAGTCGTCGACGTACATTTCGTCTCGGATCATCTTAGCTGCTCTGGGATGGTGCTCTCCGAGTTGCTCTGCTAATGCCTGAAGTGTGCGAATCGCCAGGTATGGGGCCGGTGCTGTGCCAAAAGTCACCATTTTGAGACGATATGTCTTTAAAATGTCGAATGGTTGCTTGCGCCAAAGTATTAGCTGGTAATTAGCATCCCGTTCCGGTACCCTAATTTGTCGATACATCTTCTCTATATCTCCGGTAAAGGTGTACCGATAGAGTCTCTATCTTAGAATGATGTCCGTGATGTTGTGCTGGAGTGCCGGACCTACCATCAGCTGGTCGTTCAATGAAACGCCATCAGTTGTTTTGAACGAAGCGTCAAACTCCACTCGGAGCTTAGTAGTCGAGCTCCCCTCCTTAAGAACTTCATGATGTGGCACAAAATAGTGATGAAGATCCGTAATAGAGCCTTCCTCTACTTCTTCCATATGGCCAAGATTCAGATAATCTTCGAGACAGTCTGTGTAGCGTTGTTTTAAACTTGGATCTCTTTCTGGCCTCCTTTCCAGACTCTTGAAGCGCGTGCACCTTCTCTTGATCGGCCCAGAATAGGATAAACATCGCCCTTGAACGGAAGGGCCACTTGGAAACGGCCATCAGCTAGGCGTCGAACGTTGTTTACGAAGTGTTTCTCACACTCGATGTCTTCCTGCCCTTCGTAAGGTTTGTAAGAAATTTCTTCCAACTCCCAGAATCTACGCAGTTCTGTCTCGATGGAACATATCTGGAGGAAATTGTTGATTCAATGGGGTACTATGGGAGCTCTACCGAATAAAATTCACCCTAATTTGGTTTTCTGTGCGACGGGTAAATTGCTGTTACTTGGTTTGACCATCTCCGGCAGCAGAACCCCACTGCCCAGCAGGACACCACTGCCCAGCAGTAGATCCACCTTGGCTGACTGATTGAATTTGGGATCCGCCAAAGTCAGACCATTCAGATGTTCCCAACCTGTAGTTGTCAAAGTTTGGGTCGGAAGACAGCGACTTGAGCACGAGAGCTTGAGTGCACGGTCTAAACGTTGAGTGGTGAGAAGTGAAGGAGATATCTAACACCTTTGAGCAAATGCCGCTGCTGACCAAACCCAACCCAGAAATTTCGACGGAGCAGCTGATGTTGTTATAAAGCTGGCCTCTGAGCCTGAGTCTAACAAAGCTCGCAGTGAAAGCGATTCGCCTGTCGCCGAGCGCACCTTGACTAGGGCAGTTGCTAATAAAACGTGTGCTGTTGGGTGCGTTGCATAAAATGTGTTAACATTCGGCCTGCTTAATAACGTTTCTGTTTCAGGTGGTTGAAAAGTAGGTGCACCAGCGTTCATCGAGGAAGTGGATTGCGCTAGAGTATGTCCTTGTGCGGCGAAAGAGTTCGCTTGCCCCACCGTCGGATTGCTGTTGAAATGAAGAAGCGAATGGTGTGGTTGTTGGCAGTAGTAACATCGCCGACTACTCGGACACAGATCAGAAGTATGGCTATATGCTAGACAATTTCTACAGATCCCTAATCTATTTACTTGTTTACCCCTATCAGCAATACTCAATTTCAAAAACCTATTGCATTTTCTAATAGCGTGCTGACCCTTGCTGCAAATTTGGCACGAGTACTTTACATTGTTGGCTGCTGTATGCAGAACAGTTATTCCTTATGTGAATTTTTTCTAAAAAGGTGCGCATCGTTCGCTCCATACATCATATTTTCATAGTTAAATGATCAATTCATAAATAAATACATATTTCTTGTTGTCCAATTGCATTTGTGTCATCCGTCCACCCCATAACTGGTGACTTCTTCGATCGAAGGAAAGAAAAAAACAACAAATATTGGATCTTCCAGTTGAAGGAGCTGTTAAAAAACAAATTCACGGCTGTAAAATCTGCTATAGGTATCGCAACAAAACGGCTCACCAATTAATGGGAGATCTCCCTAGCACCAGGGTAAGGATCGCGAAGCCCTTCACACACACCGGGGTCGAGTACGCAGGACCTATGGATATAAAAACATGGAAAGGCAGAGGAGCCAAAAGTTACAAGGACTATTTGGTAATATTCGTCTGCCTGACAACAAAGGCCCTTCATTTAGAGGCTTTGCAGCGCGGAGAGGACTGTGCCATGAAATATACAGCGACTGCGGGACAAATTTCGTCGGAGCCGAAGCGGAACTTAAACGGTTAACTCAAAACCTTTGTATGCCCTATCAGAAGACCCTGATGACTTCCATGCCTTAACGCCAGCACACTTCTTAATCGGTCAAGACGTCCTTACTGTTTCGGAACCAGATTTAGCATCGGGAAAAATAAGCTTGAACGACCGGTGGAAGACGATCCAACTCCGCATGCAGACGTTCTGGAAACAATGGCAACAGGAGTACCTGACACGGCTGCAACACAGACCGAAGTGGCTGAAACAGCAACCGCCTTTAAAAATCGGAGACTTAGTCCTCCTTAAGGACGAAAGACTCAAACTCTCACGGTGGAGTCTAGTTCGCATCGTGGAAACCTACCCAGGAACAGACACACTAACACGCGTCGTCAAAGTAAAAACTCAACCAGGAACTCTAAAACGACCAATCACAAAACTTTGTCCGCTACCAACAAACGAGCCGCAAATAGTCCCTAATTCAACATAAATTCGCATATCTAGGAAACACAAAAACATGCATAAAAAAAAAATAAATTTTTTTTTTTCATAACGCATCAAACACATTTTCAAATACACGGATGGTAACTTGTGCACACCACTGTCATCAGACAAAACATGATTCAAACACACTCAAATCTAAAACCGAAATCACTCAACAATTACTTTCAACCGAACTCGTCCGCATAAACCGCAACCCAAAACAAGTACACACTTTCATACAGTCCGCTACACCACACTCACTCATTCATTCAATCACCAAATCCAACACAAAAAAAAAAAAAACAACACAACCAACTCATCATGCACACCCATTCAAACGCATTTCTTCAAACACCCAACTCCATTCATCATTCTCCACACACACACACGCAAGCGACAATCAGCGATCGTTACCCTCATATAACAGCGAAAGGGTAAACAAAATAATGAAGGAAAACTCACCGGCGCTCGCAAATGAACGGAATCATGTGTGAGATTTTCTGCTAGAGTAATTGAGAGGCATTCTGCCGTAGATTTGTCCGTTACCGTCTCTTGTGTCACTGTTCGTACCTTATCATATGCAATAATCTCTTGTTTCGTTTCATGTACCCAAACGCATA
>OY720429.1:106172646-106202646 GCA_963082735.1 Pocota personata
AGCTTATCAACGAAATTTCGACGGAAGCTTTTATTCAGGCCATAGAGGACAGACAACTGCAAATGGCTGTAAGGATGGCTGAAAAGCGAACTCTCCCCGAGGCATTGGCATTCGCTTTGTCAATGAAGGCTGCGGACCAAGCATACCAGGGAATACACCGTGTCAGGGAAATGTCCGTCGTGGAATGCTCATCCCAGAGAACAGCCGTCATGGATGAAGACAAAGCTCGCGGAAGTCAAATCCGTTGCTGGAATTGCAACCAAACAGGACACCTACAACGGCAGTGCAGAAGTGCACCTAGACGAAGAAATTGTCCACATTGCGGAAGTAGGAGAAGCAGAGAGGAAGCATCTGGCGGTGATAACATCCATCCTGTCAGTCAGACTTCCCAAAACCAGCAGTCGGGAAATGCGTAAGGACCAACTTCGCGGGGCAGAAGTTGGTTACTGGAATCGAGGCCCCCAGAACCACCATTCAAGTTTCGCAAACCAAACGGGGTAACAAGAGCCTGACAGTGGAGGCACTACTCAACAAGAAGAAGTGCGTAGCCACCATCGACACAGGTGCCACTGCCTCCATTGTAAGAAGAGATATCGTCAAAAGCTCCTGGCTGCACAACACCAACAGCTACTGCCTGAAGACTGCAACAGGGGAAATGGCGAAGGTGTTTGGAGAAGTTCGTCTTACGATTACTCTGGCAGGACTGACGTTCTCCCATGCGTTTCTGGTGGCAGATATATGCGACGAGTGCATCATCGGAATAGACTTCATGAAAGCAAATGAAGTAATCTTGGACATCGGGATGCAAGTACTGAGGTATCGAAATGTGGAGATTCCGATGGTGTACGGAAACGAGAATGCCGTAACTCTCAGGACAGTCATCAGCAAAGACGAAGTTTTGCCGCCGTCTTCAGAGACAATCATTTGGACGAAGCTGGAAGGTGATCTTGGGAGCCACCGATTCTGCATAGTAGAACCAGACCCAGAGAAGCATTCTCAAGACTACATCGTGGGAAAGACGTTAGTCGAACCAAGGAACACCATGGTTCCAGTGAGAGTTTTGAACACGAGACCACACACTCTCAAACTAAGGCGAGGGGAGGTGACTGGAAAATGCACGCCGATTACCGCCGTCGCAACAATATCTGAACGTGATGCTCCAAAACCTCTCCAATCACCTTGGACAGCGGAAACGAGAGAGACGATTCTCCAGTCCAGTGAGCTGAATCAGGAGCAGCGAACTATGGCAGAGAATCCTATCAATGAGTACGCTGATGTATTTGCCTCACAGGACGGAGAATACGGCCGAACACACCTGGTACAACATCGAATAGACACTGGTGATACTAGACCAATTCGTCAGCCTGCTAGGCGCCTTCCATTGGCAAAGCAGACAGAAGTTACAGTGATGGTGTCGGCAATGGAGAAATAAGGTCTGATTGAAAGTTCCAAAAGTCCGTGTGCATCACCGGTTGTACTGGTTAAGAAGAAATATGGCAGCACGCGGTTCTGCGTGGACTATCGGCAGCTCAATTACGTCACCAAGAAAGATAGCTATCCTCTGCCACGGATTGACGACACGCTAAAACACACTATCAGGAGCCCAATGGTTTTCCACTCTCGACTTGAAGAGTGGCTACTGGCAGGTACAGATCCATCCAGAAGACCGGGAGAAAACTGCCTTCACCGCAGGAAATGGGCTATGGCAATTCACGGTAATGCCATTCGGGCTGTGCAATGCTCCGGCGTCTTTCGAGCGATTGATGGAATGTGTCCTGCAAGGGTTAACATGGGAAACCTGTTTGGTATACTTGGATGATGTCATCGTCGTAGGAAAACGTTTGCGCAACATCGAGACAATCTAAGGGATGTGTTTCAAAGGCTTCGAAGTGCCCACCTGAAGCTCAACCCCAAGAAGTGCGCCCTGTTTAGAGCGGAAATCAAGTACTTGGGGCACATAATTTTAGCGAAAGGAGTGAGAACCGATCCAGAGAAGGTCGAAGCGGTGAAAAACTGGCCAGTCCCCAAAGATAAACACCAACTAAGGAGCTTCCTGGGCCTAGCCACCTACTACAGACGGTCCGTGAAGGATTTTGCCGGGATCGCAAAGAGCCTGCACCAGTTGACGGAAAAGGGGAAACAATACAAATGGTCAATTGAGTGCGAGAAGAGCTTCAAGGCATTTAAACAACGACTATGCGATGCCCCGATACTAGCTTACCCCACTCCCGGGGAAACGTTCATTGTGGATACAGATGCTAGTAATATCGGGGTAGGAGCCGTACTCTCCCAGGTGCATGAGGGTCAAGAGAAGGTGGTTGCGTACTTCAGCAAGGTGCTCTCTAAGCCAGAAATGAACTACTGCGTGACAAGGCGGGAACTTCTAGCTTTGATCTTGGCTACGAAGCATTTTCACAAATACCTTTATGGGAGAAAGTTCGTTCTTCGCACAGACCATGCAGCCTTAAAATGGCTATTACAGTTCAAGAGTCCTGAGGGTCAGGTCGCAAGATGGATCGAAAGGCTGCAAATCTACGACTAGGAAATACAGCATCGTAAAGGAAAACTCCACTCTAATGCTGATGCACTGTCCCGGAGACCATGCAGAACGGATTGTAAACATGGTGCGCGCCAGGAAGAACGGGAGCTGGTTTCCATCCAAAGAATGAGAGCCGAACCTATCGCCGGCTGGAGCGTAGATGAGATTCGGAACGCTCAGAAGGTAGACCCGGATATCGAGCCGATTCTGGCCTGGAAGGAGGACATGGAGAAACCGGATCATCAGAACATCTCTCACAGAAGCCCGACCTTAAAGGCATATTTTGCGCAGTGGGACTCCCTCCATGTCCAAGAAGGTGTTCTGAGAAGAAAGTGGGAATCCTCCGACGGAAAGACGTTTGTAATGCAGCTTGTCGTACCGCGGACGAGGGTCAAGGAGGTGTTACAGGAAATGCATGGCGGGGCGTCCGGAGGCCACTTGGGAGAGAATAAGACGCTAGGAAAGGTACGAGAACGTTTTTATTGGTTAAAAGTGAAGGAATATATCGAAGACTGGTGCAGAAAATGCGACGTGTGTGCAGCTAGCAAGGGTCCGAGAATCAAAACTCGACGTAAGATGCACCAATACAACGTGGGAGCACCTTTCGAACGAATCGCCATTGACATCGCAGGGCCCTTTCCAGAAACCGACAATGGTAATCGGTATATACTCGTATTAATGGAATACTTCAGAAAGTGGCCGGAAGCGTTTCCGATGCCTAACCAGGAAGCCAGAACCGTGGCGGAGCAGATCGTCTGCAATTGGGTGAGCAGATTCGGTGTGCCTTGGAATTGCATTCTGACCAAGGGCGGAACTTCGAGTCAAGAATCTTCCAAGAGATGTGTCAACTATTCGGAATCAAAAAGACAAGGACAACTCCGCTTCATCCACAGCCGGATGGTATGGTGGAGCGTTTCAATAGGACTTTGGACGAACATCTCTCGAAGGTCGTAGGTGACTACCAACGGGATTGGGACCGGCAGATTCCCTTGTTTTTGATGGCCTATAGAAGTGTCGTGCATAGCACTACTCGACATACGCCGTTCAAAATCTTGTTCGGTGGAATAGCTCGGTTACCCAGTGAGGTGAAATTTGGATCTCCTACCAATGAGCCCAGAAATGAAGAAGAGTACGTGGCGGACCTTAGGGAAAGGCTTAGGGATATACACCAAAGGACCAGAAGCCAGATTAAGATGACGAGCGACCGCATGAAGACCAGGTATGATGCCAAGGCAACAACGTCAGGATTCCAAGAAGGAGATCTGGTGTGGCTGTATAATCCCCATCGCCAAAAGGGGAAATCACCTAAATTGCAGCAGAACTGGGAAGGTCCCTACAGAATAGTAACCCGCATCAACGATGTTGTCTACCGCATCCAGCGAGGACCGAGGGCCAAAATGAAAGTGGTTCATGTGGACCGACGGCGTCGATACAATGGCCGAAGTGAGGATGCACTTGTTCGGGACGAACAAGTTAAGACGGGGGCAGTGTAACATAATGTAGCATAATAACTACGCTCCAAGCGAGCGCAGGTGAATTTATTTTTCTTCTCTGTTTTGTTTATCCTCTTGCTGTTATGTGGGGGTAACGATCGCTGATTGCAGTTTGCGTGTTGTTGTTGTTGCTGCGAAGACAATGCTCAGTTGGTGTTGAAGTCAGATACGATGACAGTATGGCGATCCTAGTAAGCTCTCCTGCTGCAGTTGTTCTTGGCGTATGTTATGTCGTGACGTCTATGTTTAGTTTCGGTGGTGCGTGTGCTAAATCGTTGATAATTGTTATTAAATTGAAAGGTTTTAATCCAATGTAATCCAGTTGAGTAAGTTTATAGTATATGTGTAGTAATTCATTTGTATAAAAAAATAATAAAAATATTGGAGTTGTATTTTTGCTGGCGTCCATCGATGATGTGCATGCGTGTGTGTGTGTGGTGAATGATGAATGGAGTTCTTCAGTAGTTGGGTGTTTTGAAGAAATGAGTTTAGATAATTGTGTATGATGAATTGATTGTGTGTTTTCTTATGTGTGGTACTTGTTGATTGAGTGAATGAGTAAGTGTGAGGGAGTGGTCTGTAAGAAAGTGTGTACGTGGTTTGGGTTGCAGTTACGGACGGGTTTGGTTGAGAGTGAGTTTTGAGTAATTTTGAATTTAGATCTGAGTGGGTTTGAATTGTGTTCATCTGATGACAGTGGTGTGAACAAGTTATCGTCCGTTGATTTGAAAATGTGTTAATGTGGTATGATATTTCTTATTTTTTTTTGAATGGATGAATGAAATGTTTTGTGATTACTGGATGTGTTGAATTTATATTGAATTTGAGACGGTTTGCGGTTCGTTCGTTGTTAGCGGACAGAGTTTTGTTATTGGCCGTTTTAGAATTCCCTGTTCCGTTTTCACTTTGACGACGCGTGTAACTATTACTATATAATATTCTCCTTGTCATTGCTTCCAGAACAGAGGCCTCGAATTTAAACACGCTTCGATTTGCGTCAAAAGCGTGGCGAGCTCCTCAAAGGTTAGTGTACCATTTCCGACAATCCGTTTTAGGTGGTATTTGACACTCTTGACCCCTGCTTCCCATAATCCTCCGAAAAGGGGGGAAGCTGGAGGAATCAAGTTCCACTGGGTTCCTTCTGCTGATATTATATCCGCTTTCTCCTTCCAGTCTTGGATGGCGTTTTTTATTAGGCGGCGTAGTTCTGCCTCGGCTCCCACGAAGTTGGTTCCGCAATTGCTATAGATTTGTCCGCAGACCCCTCGTCGTGCTGCAAATCTTCTAAAGGACGCTAGGAAGCTTGGGTAGTAAGATCACTTACATCTTCTAAGTGGATAGGTTTTGGGGCTAGGCAAACGAACACCGCTATGTACCCCTTGTGGCATTTAGATCCTCGACCCTTCCATGCCCGGATGTTGATAGGTCCTGCATAATCAATACCTGTGTGGGAGAAAGGTCTTGATACCGTGACTCGGGGTAGCATGTTGTACAGCTGTTGATGTGTTTCTTTACAGCTCGTTTGATTTGGAATACCCAATATTTTCGTCGTATATGTACCATCATAAGCTGGATTCCTCCGTGCAGTGACCTTTCATGAGAGTCGCGAATAATGAGTTTGGTGAAATGATGTCTGGGTTCCAAAATTATAGGATGCTGTTGGTCATAGGGAATGTTTGCATGACTTAACCTTCCGCCAACCCGAAGAATTCCTTCTCCGTCTACGAATGGATTCAAGGATCCCATACCTTTGGATTTCGTGCCTTCAGTGAACATTTCTTGCTGAGCGCAGCGCGCAATTATTTTTCTAGCGTTGTCCAGTTCGTTTGGTGAAAGTGATCCGACGTGACGGTTGGAGCGGTATGCCTTCGCGTTGTTGACAAAGCGCTTACACCAGGCTGCTACGCGGATCAGTCGGGTTAAATTTGACGATCGATGAGTTAGTTGGATAAGAGTATTTTCTACCAATCCAGAACAGTGTACTTGAATTTTCCTTTTGCCTTCCTCTGTAGTGAGACTTGTTGGTTGCGCTGGCAACTCGAAAATCCAAGTCGAATGGAGAAATTCCGGTCCATTTCACCACAGTGTTTCAACAATTAATGCCGATGGCAGCATACCTCTGGACGTTAAATCGGCTGGATTGAGTTTAGTTGGGACGTGCTTCCACATGTGCACCTCCGTCAGCCATTGGATCTCCCCTACTCGATTACTGATGAATGTCTCCCATCGTGAAGCCGGTGCGAGAATCCAAGACAGTGTTATTGTAGAGTCTGTCCATGCGTGCATCGTGGTATCCTTCAGCTCGAGTGTGTGTGCTACATAGCGTAGCAATTTGGCTACCATGACAGCACCGCAGAGCTCTAAGCGGGGTAGACTGACCGGTTGTACTGGTGCGACCTTGGACTTCGACATTATGAGGTGCATATGGACGATACCTTGGCTATCTTCCGCCCGAAGGTAAACTGCTGCTCCGTACGCCTTCTCCGACGCATCGCTAAAGCCGTGCAACTCTACATGGTTCTTCATGCCAACTGTTTGAACCCACCTTGGAATCCGTATTTTATTAATGACCGGTAAATCGTCGTACAAGCAGTTCCATCCTTCAAGCACCTCATCCTCGATCGGCTCATCCCAAGATAATTTTCGTTTTCGGAGAAGCTGCATGATGAGTTTCGCCTTCAAAATACACGGTGATATCTATCCCATGGGGTCAAACATTCGAGCAATTGTAGACAGTACAAACCGTTTTGTTGGCTCTGGGTTATCTAGAGGCGTAAATCGAAAACAGAAGTTGTCTGATTTGGGAAGCCAATGAATGCCCAACGTTTTTATTCGGTCTGAGCCTTCCGAAGGAACTGATAACGATGCCTCTCGATCCTGGATTGGAATTTCCTTTAGCTCTTCTGCGTTCGCTGTCCATTTTTGTAAGTTGAAACCGGCATTTTGTAAGACGGCCTTAACCTCCTTTCTTTTAGTTTTAGCTTCTTCAATGGTATCTGCACCAGAGAACAGATCGTCGACATACACCTCTGTAAGAATCATCTTCGCAGCCTTCGGATATTGAACTTCTGCCGCTTTCGCTGTTGCCATCAGTGTCCGAATCGCTAGGTAAGGAGCTGAAGCCATTCCAAACGTTACCGTTTTGAGCCGAAAAATCTTCAATTGGTCAGTAGGATGCTTGCGCCAGAAAATCAGTTGGTAGTTTGAGTCAAACTTCGTTACCCATATTTGCCGGTACATTTTCTCAATATCCGCTGAAAAAAGAAGCGGTACAGTGTCCATCGAAGTGTGACATCAGTGACATTGTGGTGCAAGGACGGGCCAGTCATCAGATGATCATTTAAAGAGGACCCGTCAGATGTCCAATATGATGCATCAAACACGACCCTCAGTTTTGTTGTCGAGCTGGTTTCCTTTAAGACAGCATGATGTGGCAGAAAGTAATGACCTCTGTTGCATACGTCGTCTTCATCAACTTCGCTCATGTGACCCAATTGCAGGTACTCCTTAATGCATGAAGCGTACTTGTCATGCAATTGATGATCGGCTGCTAGACGTGTCTCCAGGGACTTGAAACATTGAAGAGCTCCTTCACGTGACCTACCTAAAACAGGATGAACATTTTCCTTGAACGGAAGTGCTATTTGATAGCATCCATCTACCATACGCCTTACATTTTGGACAAAATGTTCTTCGCAAGCCACGTCTTCGGTGGTGGCATACCGCTCGAATGGAGTTTCCTCAAGTTCCCAGAATCTTCGAAGTTGTGCATCGACGTCGGATGTTTGAAAGAAGGTTCTGATGGATCGAGGTTCAATTGGTGATCTGTCGAACAAAATCCATCCCAACTTGGTTTTCTGAGCAACAGGCATGGTCTTATCTCGATGACGCACCAACTCTGGCGGCATTATGCTAATACATCACTGCCCAACAGCAGATCGATTTTGGCTGGCTTGTGAAATGATGGGTCTGCTAATTTTAAACCGCTGAAGTGCCTCCAATCGCCTACGGAAAGGATTCGGGACGGGAGATGCCCAGACAGTGACTGGAATATCAACGCCTGTGTGGTCGTTTCGAAGGCTGTATAATACGACGCAACAGTGATATCTACGACCCTTTTGCAAGTGCCACTGTTGACCAACCCTAACCCGGACACCTCGACATTAGTGGATTTTGATTTCAAGCGGAGGAGTTGAACTGTAGACTCCGTAATGAAAGAAGCCTCCGAACTAGAATCCAGCAATGCCCGGAGAAGTAAACTATCTCCCGAAGACGTCTTTACCTTTACAATGGCTGTTGCTAGCAAAACCTGTGTGTTGGCGTCATGTGTTGCGTGGTGGTTTCTCGCGCCAGAACTGGTTGAAGGTTGTTCTTTATTGGATGGATGGAAAGTTGGAGCTTCGCTGTTAAATGTTTAGGTAATACCTATATATGTTTGTGTTTGATGTGGTGGTTGGACCCCTTGAATATGTGTGTTAGTTGGGTGTGAATTTGGAAATTGATTTGTATTGTTAGAAGAATGAGGGTTAAAATTGAATGGGTTATTGTGTAAAAGCGAATGATGTGGCTGTTGACAATAATAACATCTACGTGAACTAGGACATTATTGTGACGTATAGTCATTATACGCCAAACAGTTAATACATAGACCTAATTTGTTCACATTTTGCTGTTTATCAGAAATGCTCATTTTCAGAAACTTATTGCACTTTCTGATAGCGTGCTGACCTTTGTTACAAAGTTTGCAAGTGAACTTCGAGGTGCTTGGTTGAACATGGAAAGAGTTTCGCTGTGGTACCTTTTTGGATGAATCCACTGGTGGTCGACCCTGCTGATAATTAACCGCCTCCAACGTACGGAATCTTGTTTCAAAAAATTGGGTAAATTCCGCAAAAGTGGGTAGTTCCTTGCTGTTTTCTTTGCATCCCAGTTTCTCCTCCCAAAGCTGTTGTGTTTTTGAAGGAAGTTTTTGCAGCAGAACGTAAACTAATATCACGTCCCAGTGTTGTACGGGCACCTTCAAGTTGTCCAAACTGTGCACCACTTCTCTTGATGTGTCTAACAGCTCTTTGATGGATTCAGCTCACTCTTGGGTTATCGTCGCCAAATTAAATAGACACTTGAGTTGAGTGTTCACCAAAAACCGTTGATGAACGTACCTGTCTTGAAGGATAGCCCATGCTTTAGCGTAATTGCCGTTAGCAATACCCAAATGCGCTAAAATCTTCTCGGCTTCTCCAGAGACACTTGTTTTAAGATAGTGCATCTTCTGGATTTCCGACAACGATGAATTGTGGTGAACAAGAGACACAAACAAATCGTGAAAACCACGCCAAGACTCGTAACTCCCTGTGTTTCGCGCTTACCGTTTTTACTCCGAAAACCTAAACGATGCCAGAAAAAAAAAAAAAAAAAAAAAAAAAAAACGTACAATGCCAGAATTACCAACATTGACAGAAACCTTAGGGTGAGATCGCAAGCTGGACTTAAGCGGCAAACATACTCCCGCCGTTGAAAGGTCTTTCAACTACAACTCGCCAATAAAGGACACAGCTTGGAGATCGGCCGTTTAACTTCTCCCTTGGCGGTGATAACGGTTGCAACGCGAGTTAGACCATCTCGTTCTGGGTATGTTCTAGCGATTTTTCCGATGAGCCATCGGCACGGCGGTTGATTTTCCTCTATGAGGATAACGATATCGTTGGGTTGAGCTTGTTCGCATCTTTTCAACCATTTAGGGCGCTTTCGAAGTTGAATTAGATAGTCTTGAGACCATTTCCGCCAGAAGTCTTGATGAAGACGCTGAAGGTATTGCCATCGATCCAGCAACGAAGTTCGTGTAGATAGGAGCTCCGGCTCAGGTACAGTTGTAAGCGGTCGCGCGATAAGAAAATGAGCGGGCGTTAACGGGTCCATACATCCTTCGAATCGGGAACAGAGTGGCCTAGAGTTGGCGCACGCTTCGATCTGGCAAAGTACTGTTGAAAACTCCTCGAAAGTCAGGCAAGCTTGTCCTAGAACTCTTTTCAAATGAAACTTTACCGTCTTTACTCCGGCCTCCCACAGGCCACCAAAGTGAGGGCCATGCGGAGGTATGAAGCTCCAGGCAATTCCGCGTGCAGTCAATTCACAGGAGACGTCATCTTGAAATTGTTCCGAGCTTAACAGAGTGGCCCACTCCCGAAGCTGCTGATTGGCGCCAACAAAATTAGTACCATTATCGCTAAAGATAGTGTGGCACTTGCCGCGGCGACCAACGAAACGACGCAATGCTGCAATGAATGCTGATGAGGAGAGCTCCGAGACCAGGTGATGCATTGCCTTAGTAGCCATGCAGATAAATAGCGCAATGTAGACCTTGTACTGCTTGGCACCTCGTCCTTTCCATGGGCGAGCCATAAACGGTCCGGCGTAATCGACGCCAGTATTTCCGAAGGTAATTCCAGGTTCCAACCGTTGCCTTGGGAGGCCAGCCATCTGTTGCTGGTAAGGTGCTGCGCGTTGTCGAATACAAGTAGTGCATCGAAAAATACATCGCTTGATCACATGATGAACGCCAATAATGAAATAGTGGAGTGAAAGAAGATATGTCATTTGACGCATTCCTGCATGCAGGTTCCTCAAATGGCAATCAAGAACAATTAGCCACGTTAAATGATGGTCCTTATGCAGTATGAGCGGATGCTTCTGCTCGAAGGGTATGTTAGCGCTTTCAAGTCGGCCTCCGACGCGAACCACGCCCGCTTCGTCGATAAAGGGATTCATATGCGAGTACTTGCTCTTACTTGAGACCACTTTGCCAGAAGACAAGCATTTGATCTCGTCACGGAAATGCTGACCTTGCATGAGCTTCACAAGCGCTATCTTGGCAGCGTGTATATCAAGGGGCGACAGATAGTAAATACGACGGGTTGCACTTCGATTTTTTCATTTAAATAGGCGGATGCACCGCGCGATAACGCGATAAAGTCTATAAAGACTCGAAAATTTTGAACAGATGTCCGATTCCGTTAAACAGACCGAATTCTCGTATTCCTCAGGGAATGCCTTGATGCCAGGAAATTCGCAAAATCTAATTGTCGTATTTTGTAAGAATAGCGGACCGTTCCACCAGAGATCTAAACCTTGTAAATGTCTTGGCATCAGACCACGAGTCGCACAATCTGCGGGATTTTCTGCCGAACGTACATAATGCCATATAGATGTCGGAAACTGAGCAGCAATCTGCGATATGCGATTGTCGACGAAGACGTTTCTCTTAAGGGGGTATCCTTGAATCCAGTGCAACACTGCGGTTGAGTCTGTATATGCAAAACAGCCAACATCATGAATCCCAAGAGCGTCCTTGACCTTACTTAATAACTTGGTTAGCAGCAGAGCGCCACATAGCTCTAACCGCGGGATCGATAGGGTAGGTTTAACTGGCACAATTCGCGTTTTTGCACGGATGAGATTTATATCAACACTGTTGCCGTGTACGACTCGGAAGTATATTGCAGCCGCGTATGCTGATTCCGACGCATCAGTAAAACCGTGTAACTCGACTGTCTCCTTGCTGCTTGACTGTAACCAGCGCGGTATGCTTAACGTTTGTAAGGCGCTTAAGTCCGATAGGAAGGACGACCATTCATTGTAGAACTCCGGGGGAATGAATTCGTCCCAATCGACTCCCTTGACCCAAAGCCGCTTTATAAAGATTTTCATTTTTACCACGACCGGTGATAACCAGCCTAACGGATCGAACATGCGAGCTATATCCGATAGCACCTCCCTCTTAGTCACCTGCAAACCAATAGTACGTATCGATGAAGAGAATTTGAAATTGTCGCGTTCAATATCCCACAGAAGCCCCAGTGTCTTCACTCCCCCTTCGCTTATGGACAACTCGGTGGCTATTTCCCGATGCTCGGCATCGATGGTGTTAAGGAAGTCTGCTGAATTGGAGGACCACTTACGGAGGTCCATGCCCGCGCTCTGCAGAATAAGATTTAGGTCGTTTTTAATAGCCAACGCTTCTTCTACGCTTTCAAATGAAGAAGTAAAATCGTCAACATAAAAGTCGTTGATGAGGCTCTCCGAAGCCTTTGGAAAGCTCGACGCATTGTTCAGACCGATTTGTTTGAGGACCCTCGTCGCGAGAAATGAAGCGGAAGCCGTTCCGTAAGTTACGGTTTGAAGTACATAGTCGCGCGGTTTCTCTGTGACCTCCTCCCGCCATACGATCCTTTGGAAGTGGACGTCAGCCGAGTTAACGAGAACTTGCCGATACATTTTGGCGATATCGGCTTTGACCGCGATCCTATGTTTGCGAAACTTAACCGTACACCTAAACAAGTCGTTTTGTATGGTCGGACCCACAAGCAAATAGTCGTTTAAAGAGAAACCGTTAGTGGACTTGCATGACGCGTTAAAAACCACCCTCAGCTTAGTGGTCGCACTGCTGGGTTTAATCACCGCATGATGGGGCAAATAAAATGACGGAAGGTGAAGATCGAGTGGCGACACCGACGCCATGTGGCCTAAACGCTCGTATTCACGCATGAAAGCTACAAATTCGTCCTTGAGTCGCGAATTTCTAGAGAATCGTCGCTCCATAGCGTAAAGAAGTTTCAATGCGCCGCTGCGCGAGTCACCGAACTCAACTGGCGTTTTATTAAATAGAAGGCGAACTACGAATCGTCCATCCGAGTTAATGAAATGTGTGGAACGGAAATGATCGTCAATAGTCTTACTCACCTCGTTGCTAATATGAGATCCATCCTGAAAGCTTTCGTGCTCGAAGAATTGCCTTAACAGCCTGTCGAGATCCATGATTGAGTGGAACACACTTAAGCTGTTTTTATGATTCGACGAGATGTTCCCGGCGATTACCCAACCGAAAATTGTATTTTTGGCCACCGGCGACACTGATGGATGGACGACTCTGCCCTCAGCGAGGATATCGAAGAATACATTAGCACCGAGTAGCACCTCAATTTTATTCGGACGATAACACTCTGGGTCTGCAAGTGGCAAGTGATTAAAATACGAAATCCTTTCATACGGAAACGGGGTAGTCGGTAAATCATTGGTAAGCATAGAAAGGACGAACGCCTGAACCGGAATGCTGACGGATTCATCGATAGATGACTTGATTTCGAGATTCACTTGACCGCGAGTACTATGAATGCTCCCACTCTGTCCTAAATAGACTATTGGAATTTTAGCATGACTTCTTTTTAGGCCCAAACGATGCAGGCATGCTTCCGATATTACCGTAGTTTGAGATCCCGAATCAAGTAATGCCCTACATGTCTGAAATTCATTACTCCCGTCTTTTATGCGAACTATTGCCGTCGGCAGCAACGTAAAATGCTCTCGATGTAACTGTGCCGAGTTCACCTTTAACCCGCGCGAACCGTTCGAGGTGGAGGGCTGGATGGGACTCGATAAGCTATTGTCCGAATGAAGCATAGTATTGTGTTTTAGACCGCACGCCTTGCAATTAGAAAACTTGCACTCGTCTATGTTATGCTTCGAATGGAGACAATTTGGACACGCACCGAGTATGCACTGCCAGATCCCGAAATTGTGAGCATTGGTATAACAGATGCCTTTGTTTACATTTAAAACACGACGATACTGTAGCGCTGAGCACTCGTCTGTCAGATTCTTTAGGCGCGCACCGACTGGCCGAATTGACGCGTCCGGTACGAGGCACTTGCAAACTTTCGAGCTCGTTCACCCTATCTTTTAGAAATTCGCTAAAATCAGAAAATGTTGGATCTTGAATGTCTTTAATTTTGCGCACCCATAACACTTTGTTGTCACTATCTAATTTCTTTAAGAGCACGTAAATGAGTAAAGTACCCCACGAATCAACGGGTAACTCTAGAGCTTTGAGCGCGTTTATATTTTCCGTCGTCGTGCTGAATAAGCGCTTAAGCTCCGCGAGAGAACCTTGTTTTATCCCTTGTTGATCGAAAATGTTATCTAGATGCGCGACCATTGTAAACTGCGGCTTATCGTAATGGGATTTCAACAATTCCCACGCGATGGTAAAATTTTTGTCGCTGAGCGGCACGTGTTTAACGATGGCTGCAGCATCTCCTCTGAATCGCGTTTGGAGGTACTCCAGCTTTTCGACGCCCGTCAAATTATCTTTCGATGTGACTATTGCATTAAAAAGGTCCCGAAACCGCACCCACTCATCGAATTTACCGGAAAACTCGGGTAATTTTACTTTCGGCAGTCTCGAACAAGACTGGTGCTTTGCAATCGTAATGTTCCTCCGCGGCGATTCAATCATCGCTTTCACGAGGTCATTTAAAGAACTTTGATTATCCGTTAATGCTTTTAATGACTTTTTGATATCACTTTCACCATCCACACGCGCCTCGATACACTTCTCAATCATTTCCGATAATTTTGTATGCGCGGTGTAAAACGTATTTTCGAAGTCTGCCCGATATTGAGCATTATCAGATCCTTCACCTCCGCCCTCGGATAATGCCTCAATTTCACTTTGAACACGTTCGAAGTCTAGCATGTGTTGTTCTAGCTTCGCTTGCCGTACTTTGCTCTGGGCCAAAGGAGTATCTGGTGTATCGCAGAAGGTAACGATGCGCGTTACCTGCCCCTTCAAAGCCGCTCGCTGTCGTTTCAGTGCATCCATGATTCCCAACTACGACGAATTCGACACAACCACGGCACTGACGCGACGATTGTTGTTTATGTTTCGCGTTGAGAAATGCGGATTGTCTCTGACCAATAAATGACGAATGATAACGGCACGATTAAATAGCGGCTGTGCGTAATAAATCAATTTTTTTTTTCAATTCTTGCTTCACGCTGATGACGATTTCTATGCTATGATTAATAGCCTTCCGCTCGTTACCCGATGGGCAAAGATTCCAGATTAGCACGATATGCAACGCGGTAGCATGTATGTGCATAGAATTACACGAATTAACGAGCGACTGCGATGATTAATTTATTAATAATTAATATCCGTGCTCGATAGGACCAAATGTTTCGCGCTTACCGTTTTTACTCCGAAAACCTAAACGATGCCAGAGAACAAAAAAGATTTCGAAAGCAAAACGCGTGTGTTGTCTTACAAGACTTGAACATCCAATACTTTATTGAAAAAAAGGAAACGGAAAAACAAAGATGATGAAAAAAAAACGTACATTGCCAGAATTACCAACATTGACAGAAACCTTAGGGTGAGATCGCAAGCTGGACTTAAGCGGCAAACACCCTGAAAACACTGGCACCGGAATATTCTTCAGCCTTAAATTCGCATTATGGGATGATTTAGTGTTGTCTGAGTCCATATTAGTGACCACAAATAAATCTAGTGAAATTTAGCTGAGAAGTGTTTTATTTTATTCGCCTATGGGTTTTCTTGGCTTTTTCGATTCACTCTTGCTTTTTCCTCCCTCTTCTAGCTACAGCCCGGAGTCGCCATCAATACCCCCATCCAGAAGTGTAACATTATTATTATTAATATTATTATTATTAATATTATTATTAGTAATTTTATTATTATTAATATTATTATTTTTAATATTATTATTATTAATATTATTATTATTATTATTATTTTTAATATTATTATTATTAATATTATTATTTTTAATATTATTATTTTTAATATTATTATTACTATTAATATCATTATTATTAATATTATTAATATTATTCTTCTTCTTCTTACAGCGAAGTTATGATCCGAAGAAGAAGGATCACAACCCTCCCACTTTACTGCATCCCTACTGGTCCGCCTGTGGGGTTTGCCGGTTTGGCCTCAGGAAGTACCGGCAGGCTTACCGGTTTCGGATCACTTCGTCACTGAGGCCAATCAAATGCTGGTGTTTTTGCATTTGTGTAATACAGTTGTTTTTTGGTCTGCCTTTTTTGCGCGATTGCGTAGGAACTTTGACTGATATTGCCTTTTCGACAGGGTTCGGAGGATCGCTCCTTTGAATGTGACAATTCCAACTGAGCCGGTCGTGCTCTATCTTGCTTGTGATGGGTTCTTTTACATGAAGGCTTCCTCGAATCTTTGAACTTGTTATTCTATCAATCTTCGTTACTCCTGCTGTCATGCGAAGCATCTTCATCTCAGCTGCCGTTAACTTGCCCTCATACTTTGTGTACATTGTCCAGCATTGTGAACCGTATGTGAGCGCCGGACGTACAACTGCGGTGTAGAGCCTTCTTTAAGCTTAGGGGGTATTTTTCCATCACAGAAGATAGCGGAGTTTTCTCGCCACTTCATCCACAGTACGCTTACGCGATGATTGATGTCATCGTCACAGGTTGCTTCGCTATTGATCATAGATCCCAGATATTTGAACTTTTCACACTTGCGAAGCACTCTTCCATTCAACTAAATGTCTGGAATAGGCCGGTGTGGATCAGAGAACGGGCAGCACAGATACTCTGTCTTTTCCGAACTAATACGGTACCCATTTCATTCCAAAACATACACCCATACATCAAGTGCTCGTTGCAAGGCCATTTGAATTTCGCTTATGATAGCTCCATCGCCAGCAAAGAATAATTGATGCACTTTGGGGTCCGTCATTTTTCCTTCAAGCAGGTAATCAAGGACTGCAATAAATAGCAAAGGACTAATGACGCTGGTTGTACTTTGCTGGTGTACGCCGACTTTGATTGGCAACTCTTCGGTGACTCCTGCGGGACAGCTCACTCTTGTCCTTGCTCCCTCATACATGTCCATGATCATGCGCGCGTAGGTTTTTGGAACTCCTCGTTGTCTTAGCGCCACCCATAATAGATCTTTTGGTTGTCTATCAAAGGCTTTATAAAAATCAACCAACACCATATGCAAGTAATTTAAGGAATCACGATGTTTTCCATTATGATCCTTATACTTTGGATTGCATTTGGTCATCAGATAGCCTTATTATTTTCCACAGTTGGCCATCTAATACCCGTTCAACGATCTTCATGGTGTGTGACATCAGCTTGACAGAACGGTAGTTATCGCAGTTTCGCGTATCGCCCTTCCCTTTGTGCAAAGGAAGGAGATAACTTTCCCTCCACTGATTAGGCATTGGATCACCGCTCATAAGTTTGGATATAAGAATCATTAGCCATCTGGACCCGATGTCTCCCATCTTTTTCCAGAACTCTGAGGGTATCTCGTCTGGTCCAACCGCTTTTCTTTTTTTGGAGTATTTGACGGCATTCCTAATTTCTTCGACAGCAATGTCGGATATTTCGTCATGGTTAGGAGCGGCTCCTGGAAAGTATACACGGGAAAACAGTTCGTTCAGAAGTCTTTCACAATACTGTCGCCATCTGTGGAAAATTTTGTCGTCTTCCACAAGAAGGTGGCCTTGAGCACTGAACTTTGGGGAACGAATCTCCTGAGCATTTTTTCTTATCTGGGCGGCTATTTTGAAGATAGTTGCTCCCCTATTCAATTGGTTTTGTCGAAGCTCCTGCATAGCCTGGTTCCTATCAGACGCCGAAGACGATATTTCCTCCAACTCCCGACAGAGGCCTTCCATACTTTTTGCTTATAATTGGGGGCACTTCTTCTTCGCGAGACCTTTGCAACAACTACACATCACTTCAAGGCGAGCTTTTTCATCTCTATTAGTAGAAGAGCACTTTGACCAAGCCTTGAAAGTCGTTTTCTTTTCCCGTATCACCACTTTAGCTCCGTCTGTCCACCACCATGTTCCTTTGGCGTGTTGGCAGGGGCCTTTCGACGTTCCCAGCAGTGATTTGGCTCTCTCCAAGCAAGATCGCTGTAGGGAATCCCACATATCTTGTGCTCTGCACTCCTCATCACCGACCTCATCGATGATGGTAAAGAGGTAATTTGTCATGTTGGTAATAAAAACTTCGCCTTCTCCTTTGTCCATAAAAATTTCTGTCAGGAGGAGACGGTGTTGCTGGGCGATCGCCTCTCCGAAGGATCACTTTGCAATCTTTAACCCGGGGCTTCATGAAACTGGCTACCAAATGGTAGTCAATTTGTGTTTCATTTCCACCACTGCTGTAAGTGATCAGGTGCCGGCTTTGTTTGACAAACATGGTATTTAGCACGATATGACCATATGACTTGCACATGCTTAGGATGTCTTCACTTGGAGAATTCCTGGTGCCGTAGCCCAGTCCTCAATTTCAGCCTTCATAGTCTTCATTTGTTTTCCCGACATGTCCGTTCAAATCTCCGCCAACAAACAAAAGCTCTTCCTTTGGGATGTTTTTTTTTCCACACATCACCCTGTATCACCAATTTGAGAGGCATTAAACGGTCACTGGATTTTGAAATGATCAAGATGTTGCCAAGTAGCTCTGCCGCGAGGATGATAGCAATTCCGTTTTTACCTTGTTCTGACCCATAGTAGAACATCTTGTAAGCTTTTGCCTTAACGTCCAAGAAACGCGCCCGATTCCCGGTGTTTCGCCATTTCGTTTCTTGTACACACAAGATGTCCACTCGCCTTCTAATCATCATTTCTTCAAACTGGTAGCTGAGACCTTTCATACTTCCAAGGTTCCAACTCGCGACTCTTAGGTTACGCCTAAGAAGTTGCATTATTTTGCTATCCCCCGGAAACCGAAAGCTTTGACCCGAGCATTTCTGCTCGTCCCAGGATCACAGCCATACGTAGCATTGGTAGTGCCTGGAGGGGTATTGCTTTTATTTTTAGCGTAATTTTTCATAATGCTAGGGTTTAAGCGTTTTTTTTTTGGTTTTGACACGTGCATGCTCCTGAATTTTTGATTTATGTTTGATCTTACTTTTACAACACCGGTGATCTCCAGTCGTGTCAACCCACGGATTCGCATGCATACTTGCGGGACAGTTGTAAGATGATATATGTGTCGCTAGGCTCACCTGGATATTTTAAAATCGCCCAGCAACACCGTCTCCTCCTGACAGAAATTTTTATGGAGACGGGGAAGAAAACAAATAAGCAAACAAAGGTGGCTGAGAAAATCAATTAGTACAAGCTGGACAAAGGAGAAGGCGAAGTTTTTATTACCAACATGACAAATTACCTCTTTACCATCATCGATAAGGTCGGTGATGAGGAGTGCAGAGCACAAGATATGTGAGATTCCCTACAGCGAACTTGCTTGGAGAGAGCCAAATCACTGCTGGGAACGTCGAAAGGCCCCTGCCAATACGCCAAAGAAACATGGTGGTGAACAGATGGAGCTAAAGTGGTGATACGGGAAAAGAAAACGACTTTCAAGGCTTGGTCAAAGTGCTCTTCTACTAATAGAGATGAAAAAGCTCGTCTTGAAGTGATATGTAGTTGTTGCAAAGGTCTCGCGAAGAAGAAGTGCGCCCAATTATAAGCAAAAAGTATGGAAGGCCTCTATCGGGAGTTGGAGTAAATATCGTCTTCGGCGTCTGATATAAACCAGGCTATGCAGGAGCTTCGACAAAACCAATTGAATAGGGGAGCAACTATCTTCAAAATAGCCGCCCAGATAAGAAAAAATGCTCAGGAGATTCGTTCCCCAAAGTTCAGTGCTCAAGGCCACCTTCTTGTGGAAGACGACAAAATTTTCCACAGATGGCGACAGTATTGTGAAAGACTTCTGAACGAACTGTTTTCTCGTGTATACTTTCCAAGAGCCGCTCCTAACCATGACGAAATATCCGACATTGCTGTCGAAGAAATTAGGAATGCCGTCAAATACTCCAAAAAAAGAAAAGCGATTGGACCAGACGAGATACCCTCAGAGTTCTGGAAAAAGATGGGAGACATCGGGTCCAGATGGCTAATGATTCTTATATCCAAACTTATGAGCGGTGATCCAATGCCTAATCAGTGGAGGGAAAGTTATCTTCTTCCTTTGCACAAAGGGAAGGGCGATACGCGAAACTGCGATAACTACCGTTCTGTCGAGCTGATGTCACACACCATGAAGATCGTTGAACGGGTATTAGATGGCCAACTGTGGAAAATAGTAAGGCTATCTGATGACCAAATGCAATCCAAAGTATAAGGATCATAATGGAAAACATCGTGATTCCTTAAATTACTTGCATATGGTATTGGTTGATTTTTAAAAAGCCTTTGATAGACAACAAAGAGATCTCTTATGGGTGCCGCTAAGACAACCAGGAGTTCCAAAAACCTACGTGCGCTTGATCGTGGACATGTGGGAGCAAGGACAAGAGTGAGCTGTCCCGCAGGAGTCATCGAAGAGTTCCCAATCAAAGTCGGTGTACACCAGGGAAGCGTCCTTAGTCCTTTGCTATTTATTGCAGTCCTTGATTACCTGCTTGAAGGAAAAATGACGGACCCCAAAGTGCATCAATTATTCTTTGCTGGCGATGGAGCTATCATAAGCGAAGATCAAATGGCCTTGCAACGAGCACATGATGTATGGGTGGATGGATGTTTTGGAGGGAAATGGGTACCGTATTAGTTCGAAAAAAATATAGTATCTGTGCTGCCCGTTCTCTGATACACACCGGGATATTCCAGACATTTATTTGAATGGAAAAGTGCTTCGCAGGTGTGAAAAGTTCAAATATCTGGGATCTATGATCAATAGCGAAGCAACTTGTGATGATGACATCAATCATCGCGTAAGCGTAGGGTGGATGAAGTGGCGAGAAAACTCCGCTATCTTCTGTGATGGAAAAATACCCCCTAAGCTTAAAGAAGGCTCTACACCGCAGTTGTACGTCCGGCGCTCACATACGGTTCACAATGATGGACAGTGTACAAAAAGTATGAAGGCAAATTAACGGCAGCTGAGATGAAGGTGCTTCGCATGACAGCAGGAGTAACGAAGATTGAGAGAATAAGAAGTTCAAAGATTCGAGGAAGCCTTCATGTAAAAGAACTCATCACAAGCAAGATAGAGCACGTCCGGCTAAGTTGGTATTGTCATGTTCAAAGGAGAGATCCTTCGAACCCTGTCAAAAAGGCAATACCAACCAACGTTCCTACGCAATCACGCAGAAAAGGCAGACCAAAAAACAACTGGATCACACAAATGCAAAAACACCAGCATTTGATTGGCCTCAGAGACGAAGTGATCCGAAACCGGTAAGCCTGCCAGTACTTTCTGAGGTCAAACCGGCAAACCCCACAGGCGAACCAGTAGGGATGCAGTAAAGTGGGAAGGTTGTGATCCTTCTACTCCGGATCGTAACTTCGCCGTAAGAAGAAGAAGATTATTATTAATATTATTATTATTAATATTATTATTATTAATATTATTATTATTAATATTATTATTATTAATATTATTATTATTAATATTATTCTATCCTAAGGCCGTGCTCAGACTACTAGAGGGGTCAGCGGGTGGTGGATAGCTGAATTTCTTACAGATATGTGGGTTAGCTGCGAATAACCAATAAGCAGTCCCGGACCAAGAGCGGCAGAAATGGAGGGCGTGACGGAAGTAGATGCCGCCCTTTAAATAACATCCTTCCCATAAGGCAAATTGTTATGCGACCCGTGCCGAGGCCTGAACGGTGGTGGGGAAGTAAAATCCATACGGCATCAATAACGGAGCCCTCCAGATACCTGGCGACCTCTGGTTATAATTAAATGCCTTACCACATTACAGGGGGCTATGATGTGGTGCACCTCAGTTCCCCCTTGCTCGTGGGAACCAAATTTATATAAAAATGGAAAAAGAAATGCAAAAAAACAAGAACAAAAAAACCAAAAAAAAAAAACCATGACACGACAGACGACATGTGTAGTGGAAAGACACCAGGAAGCAAATCCCTTCAAAAAAAGCTCAAGAATGCAAAGGTCACCACAATCAGCAGGTACGCCGCTAGCTGGGGTGCAGGCGTATATACTACCGCAAGCTGCAATTGTATCTCCAACAAAGTGGAGTTGCAAATGAAGTAGAGAGCGACGAGGCTGCGCGACTAGATCTGCTAAAACGGAAAATTGAAAAAATTGAGAAGCAAGAAGAGGAAGATTTGATGAGGGCATGGAACGTGCTTGAGATGGTTCCAAATGTCTCACAGAAAAACCTAAAAATGGAAATTCGGACTGGTCTCAAGAAGTTGCAAGAAGCTCTAGACGATGGCAGATCAAGTCGCGAAATCAGGAATAGGGATAGAGAAGTACTGCAAAACCTGGAGAAAACTGCTTCCAAAAAAGGTGAAAAGATTATGAACTTATGCCCGAAACGAGGCAGAAGAGATATCGGGAGCCCTGGGGATACAAACAAGGTACTACCTGTTACAAAGAAGAAGAAGGAGGAAGATCTTCTCGCAGCCTGGACTACTGTGAACCACAAAAAGTCAGAAACTTGCGGATGCTGGAGAAAGAAGCGAAGACTTCCGGTGGAAGAGAAGCTGCTCCCAACAAAAACTGATTGATTGATTGACGCCGGCTCTACCCGCATTTTTATTAGCTTAATACAAGCACAAGAAAACTTAAACAATCTAAACTTAAAACTACAAAAAAAACTAAAATCTACTAGAAAGAGCAGGTAGGAGGTAGAAGGGGTTAATAGAAGGGGGGTGTTGGCAAAATCAAGACTTGGCTAGGTGGAATTGAGGCGATGCTGAAGATTGTTTCGAAGGGTAGTTCTGCTGCAGTGGAAGTCAAAGGTGTTTTCCATATTGTTATCCAAACGCAACATTCTGGACAGTGGTGCGTTATAAGCATAATTGGTGCGATGACAAGTGAGACGGAAGAGGGGAATGGACCTTAGGTTACGGGGATTGGTATTAAATGAGACTAGTTGAAGGAGCGCGGGGCAATCAATGTGACCAGTAATTAGTTGATGGAGGAAGAGTAAGTCGGCAATTTCGCGACGATTTTCAAGAGATTGGATATTGATGAGTTTTAGACGATCAGAGTAGGGAGGCAAGTTGTATCTATCAGTCTAAGGGAGACCGCGTAGGGCGAAACGGATAAACCAGCGCTGGATGGCTTCAATACGTTGAATGTGGATAGCATAGTGTGGCGACCAAGCTTGGCTAGCATATTCGATTATAGGTCTAACGAAGGTGGTATAAAGTGATTTGGTGACGTATGGGTTCGAAAATTCCTTGGACCAACGTTTTACAAAGCCAAGTGCAGAATTAGCTCTATTTATTATGTGGTCAATATGAGAACGGAAGTTAAGTTCCCTATCACAGATTACACCTAAATCACGCAAAGATGAAACTGGTGGGACGAGCTCGTTGCAGAGGAAGTAGTTCCTATGGGTTGGTGGAAGGCGTTTACGGGAGTAGGTGATGAATTGACATTTGCTTACATTAAGTTCGAGATGATTTTTCTGACACCAGAGAGAAAATCTATTAAGGTCATCTTGAAGTGGGCGAGAATCGATGGGGGAAGATATGTATCTAAAGATTTTCATGTCATCGGCATAGACAGAGATACGAGTCTTTGATAATACAGTAGACGTCGTTGATGGTCTTGAGGGACACCCGAAGTGGCCTTAATGTGGTTAGAGACAGAAGATCTAAATATAACCTCGTACTGTCGACCTTCCAAGTAAGATTTGATCCAATTGATAAAACCGGGTTGAAAACCAAGAGCTTTAAACTTAAAAATAATAATTTGGTGCGATATTTTATCAAATGCTTTACTGAAGTCAGTAGTAATAACATCAATTTCTTTGCCATCTTCAAATGCACACAGCGCCTGAGAAACGAATTCAGTTAAGTTGGTGGTTGTCGATCTACCTTTAAGAAATCCATGTTGGTTAGAAGAAAATAAGGATTTGCAATGAAAAAACATCGAGTCGTACACTATGCTCTCGAAGAGTTTGGGTATGCATGATAGTTTCGCGATAGGTCGATAGTTGGAAATTTCGTTTTTTGGACCTTTCTTGTGAATGGGGATAATGAATGAGTTCTTCCAAAGAAGCGGGAAAGATCCTTGCAAAATGGACAAAAGAAAAAGGGAAGTCAACGGTTGGGCCAAGTGGGTCACGCATTTTTTTAGAACTATTGCGGGCAACCCGTCAGGACCAGGAGAGTAGTCATCCTTAAGTTTATTAATCTTCTCTGCGACAAGTAACGATGTGATATCAACCGAGACTAATGACGTTTGGGCGCAGTTGTCCATATAAGAGAAGTAATCATGGTCTGGTTCGAGGATGCGGTCGGTAAACGACTGGCTAAAAAAATGAGCGAATAAGTTTGCGACAATTTTAGGGTCTGACGAAGAAGTGTTGGAGAGTTTAAGGCTAGATGGATAACTATCAGATTTTCGTTTGGCATTTATGAAATGATAAAAACGCTTTGGATCCGTGATAAGACTGGATTGCATTCGGTCAAGATAATCCTGGTAGAGAGCTTCGCATAGTTCGGCGAAGTGTGTATGTGTGTGCTGATAGATGGTGTAATCATAGCCAGAACGGGATTTCAGGTATGCTCTCCAAAGTTTATTCCTCTTGTTACGAAGTGAGCGCAATTGTTTGTTATACCAGGGTGGGGATGAAGAACAATTTTTTTGGAGCGAGTAGGGAACAGCTTGCAGAAAACAATCGAAAATTACAGTATAGAAAGATGCGAGAGCAGTATCCATAGCAACGTGTGCGTAGTTAAAATTAGCCTTACTGAGCAGGTTGTTAAGTTTGGCGAAGTCAGCTTTCCGAAAATTAAAGCTATATGAGTTCTGAGTGTGAATATTAGAATTTAAGTCACTGCAGGAAAATGAAAGAAAGAGGGGTGGATGGTAACGGTCTAAAGTAGAGAGAAGATGGTTACTTGCTATTACAATACAATTATCAGCATCAGATGAGAAGATAAGGTCCAGTTGTCTGTCAAGGCTATTAGTTATGCCACTGACTTGATGGAGGCCAGAGTTGGAGAGACAATCTGTGAAAAGGATTTCTTTGTCTGAGGTTGCATTTGAAGGGACAAAATGAGACTCATCCTCAGACGGAAACCATTGGAGTTGTGGAAGATTAAAATCCCCAAGGATAATGACATCATCGCTGGGATCCGTAACATCAAAGAGAGAGTCTATAGCATCTATAGCGAGTTGGTAGCCTTGAATTGGTTGGGAGGGGCGAATGTAGCAGCAAAGTAGGTACAGATTACGTTTAAGAATGGTAATTTTAGCGCAAATAAACTCAAAATTAGCGGTATGCGACGATTTATAAAGTGCTGAGTCGTAGCGGTTGTGTATAGCCAGGAGAACTCCACGGCCAGAAGAATCATCGTCTTTCTCTAGACCATCATCGCGAAAAAATGTTAAATTCGGAAGGAAATAACTCATTACTCTTGAAGGCAGGGGAGAGATTTGTTTCAGAGAGGGCGAAAACATAGTAGGGCAACTTTTGAGAATTAAGGAACACAGTGGAGGTTTTGGTGCGCAAACCGCGTACATTTTGGTAGTAAATGGACAAGTGTTTAACAGTGTTTTTATCTGCGTTAGTAAGGCATGGTTTTGTACTAGTTGGTATGTTAGGAACGAAAATAATTTTTAAAGTTTGTGCGAGTTCGTTGTAGATGTGAGATACGTTTAGATTCAACATGGGAAGCAAAAGTGGACTGATCATTTGCAACACATCTGGGCGGAATATCGAGACTTTCATGATAGCGAACGAAGATCTGTTTCAGTTCGGCAGGATCGGTTGGGAGGCTTTCTTGATGAAGGGAGACCATGACGTTGGTCTTAGTAATCCCGTCGATACAGATGGTGTCGTCTTTATCATGTAAGTAGGCTAAATATAGACGCACATTATTATAGATCTTGTGGTCTCGAAAGCGTGAGAGAACATAGCGTCCATCTTCGCCAGAATCAGTAAGTTGCTTCGTAAGTCTGGCAGTAGGCGGAAGCAATGGATCTAAGAAGGAAGGAGGTGGTGCAACTAAGTTTGAAGAATTAATAGGCGGGGAAGTGGGCGAGTGAGAAATAATGGAGGGGCAAGACGATTTAGAGGGTGCAGGATTGAGAGTGTGGGAGTGAATGAAATTCGGAAAATTGACGGAGGTCGGTCTTTTACGATTAGAAGACGTTACAGGTGTAAGATCAAATGACACTCGATTGATATTGTGGTTATTTTGAGAGTGGGAGAAGGGTTAAGATTATGGGATTGGTTGAAGGGTTAAGATTATGGGATTGGTTGAAGCTGGGGTACTTTGTAGCTGTGTTGAAATACGGGTATAACCCCATTTTCATTTGCCAATTTGGGTGAGGCTCGGGCAGATTATTGCGATTGGGAAGTGAAGGGAGGTGGGCGGACGGCTTTGAGAAGGGGGCAGACATAGAGTTAGGCTTAGAGCTATGTTTATTATTAGTTTGTTTAAAATTAGAGTTAGTTTTATTAATGTTTTTATTATTGGGCTTAATATTAGAGCTTAACTTATCGGTCCATCGGGTCATACTCATTTTACCAAAAGCAAGAACTTCTTTCGGAGACTTAGGGAAAAGCCAGCCATATTTTGCGGGAAGGTCGATTTTGAAGCAACCAGATGTTGTGGATAAAATCCTCATGAATTTAAGATCGGTGATATGATACCGTTGTTGGAACATGATACGCACCCAGGACTCATCGGCAGATTTTGGAGCACTAGTCAGGAAGTAAGAAAAAGAATGGCCGTTTATCTCATTAGAAATATTTAGTTTTCTGAGCCTACTGTTTTACTACGATTGCGTCCACGTGGTTTCAAATTTCGATACGGTGTTGATGGTGCAAGTAGAATTAGCGGTAATTGCTGGTGGTGGGTTGCTGGTTTGGGGTTGGTCTTCACATACGCGGGCAGGGAAGGCAGTCAAAGACGTGGAAGTCGAGGGTGATGCGGTGTCAATTAGAACGATGTGTGCAGCGGAATTAGCGTTAAGAAACTCTTCATGCAATGATTTTTCTTGAGAAGAGTGTTTCACAGACTGGATGAAGTTGAATTTACTCGACACTAATTTGAGTTCGTCTATGATGTCATTCGTTGCTAACCTTGAGAGCTTCGTGGCAGTTAATTCTTCGATTACGGAATTCAAAGCTAGATGAATTTCACCAATACAATCAGCGTGATGGGCAGTATTCCTGTCAAGCTCCTCCAATGAGGTGGTGTGGCCGGAAAGTGTCTCAGATATGGATGACATATCGACATGGATATTCTTGAGAACTGGGGAGGCGATAGAGGACTTGGGGTTGTCGGTTTTGATTTTCTTATTCTTGAGTACGTCAATTCCAGCGTTGGTTGATGTAATAAGAGTGAGCAAGTGATCGTATCTTTTTTCGCATTTATGGGAGGATTCTTTTATTTCTTTTAAAACGGAACTGTGATCAGAAGCGTAGTTTTCTAAGGAGAAAAAGAAACCAAAAACCAAAAAGCATGAGAGCCGTTCAAACGTGAGGAGAGAGGCGGTCTTAATCAAGCCAGCAGAGGGAAAAACCTACGGGGAAATTTTGACGGAAATCCGAAGATAAGTCAATCCAGAAGACACTCAAACGGACGTAAAATCAATTTGGCAGACTCGTGCAGGAGACATACTTCTGGAACTAGGCAGCACGACGAAAAGCAGAGACAGTTTTCGCATGATTCTGCAAAATACTTTAGGAGAGGCGGGCAAGGTGAAAGACCTCATACGAAGTTCTACCCTAGAAATCAGAGACCTAGACAGCGTCACAAACAAAGAAGATGTTGAGGAGGCAATCAGAAATGAATTGCAAAATCATGCGGGAGATATAAAGGTTTCTATAAGCAAACCAAACAGCTGAAACTTGCTGTAGTGGAAATAAACGAGGAGGGCGCTAATAAGCTACTTCAAAAGGGAGGCATTAAAATAGGCTGGGTAAGATGCAGAGTCCGGCGAAGGGTGCTCGTCACACGGTGCTTCAAATGTCTTTATTACGGCCATCTTGCATGGAACTGTAAGCGCCCGGATAGAAGCTCTCTTTGTTACAGATGTGGCGAACAGCGACACAAGGCTGCTGCCTGTAAATCGACACCGCGATGTGTGCTTTGCACATATCTTAAAGGAGAACCCGAGCAGTTAGCGCACATTCCGGGATCAGGGGGCTGCGTGGCATTCAGGGAGGCGCTAGCAAAAGCTAAAGAAAGTGCATCACAATGATGAATATACTACAGTGTAATATGAACAGGAGCAAAACAGCAAACGACCTACTGACGCAACTTTGCTTCGAAAAGAATACTGACATCCTTATAATTAGTGAACCATATCAACAAAAGGGCAGTACATTATGGTTTGCGGATAACCTCTGCACGGCGGCCATTTGGGTTGTAGATCCAATTAAGATACCAGTAGAGGGACACGGCTCTGCAAACGGCTTCGCATGGATAAGAAGCAAAGGGGTAACCTTCGTTAGCTGTTATTTTACTCCCAACGAAAGAATACAAGATTTTCGTGAAAAATTACAGGGCTCGAGGATACTCTACGAGAAATGGAGGGAGATAAAATAGTTGCGGGGGACCTCAATGCCAAGGCGTTGGAGTGGGGCATGCCACACCCGGACAGTAGGGGCAGGCTCATAATGGAGATGGTCGCCAGACTGGGTCTGATTGTTCTCAACACAGGACCTACGTCAATCTTTAGGCGACCTGGATACCGCGAAACTATCCCTGATATCTCTCTAGTATCAGGACAACTAGCGCCAAAGGTATCAACCTGGGAAGTCATTGAGGATTACACGGGTAGTGACCACCAATATATTGCATTCTGCCTATCATCAAATGTACAGCTACGGTCAACAATAGCTGGAAGAAACAGACCAAGATGGATCGTTAAAAGAATGGACAAGGAGAGTTTTGTAACTACAATACGGAGGGGACAAAACACAATGCGGAACTTCGGGTATTCCACAGAGGGAGAAAATGCGGAAGCACAGGTAGAAGACACAAAGCGGATTATACACCAAGCATGCAACTCATTGATGCCACGAAAATTCCTAGGAAACCATCGAAGTCCTGCATATTGGTGGACGGAGGATATAGCGAACCTCCGAAGAAAATGCCTTCAACTTAGAAGAAGGGCACAACGGGCAAGAAGAGGACCGGAATCCGCACAGAGGTCAGCGGAACATAAGTCTGCAAAAAAGGAATTTCGAGATGCCATCAAACGGAGCAAGGCCGAAAAATGGCGGTCGCTGAAGGAAGAGATTGATGAAAATTCATGGGGCCTAAGATACAAGATCGTCACAAAGAAGCTCAGAGCAACCACATCGAGTCCAACACTGGGCACGGGAACAATGAGCAATATCGTCAACGCATTGTTTCCCACCCATCCAGTGAGAGAAGAGGAAGAGGACCAACCTGAAATAGGAGAAATACCTGATTTCAGTGAAGAAGAGCTTGTAAGGGCTGTGAACTCTCTACAAAATAATAGAGCACCAGGCCCCGACGGAGTTCCAGCAGAAGCACTTAAAGTAACAGCGCACGAGTGCCCTCGCATGCTACTGGACATGTAAAATAGCTGCCTCAAGGAAGGGGTTTTTACAGCCCGCTGGAAAGTTGCAAGGCTGGTGTTAATCAGCAAAGGTAAAGGAGATCTAAACTGCCCATCATCGTACAGACCCTTATGTATACTGGATACAGCGGGCAAATTACTAGAAAGGCTCTTAAAACCTCGCATACTCATGGCCGTGGAAGAAGCTGGAGGATTATCTAACAACCAGTATGGGTTTAGGCGCGGGCGATCAACAGTAGATGCTGTAAGACAAGTAGTGGAGACCGCTTGGGCTGCGGAGCGAGGAAACCACCACTCACGCAAAATCTGCACCCTTGTCACCCTTGACGTTAAAAATGCATTTAACTTTTTTTTTTTTTTTATAATTAGCACGCGCCAAATGGGATATGAATACCATTAAATTATTTCAGGGCACGGGCGTTTGTAGAAATTGAGAGAGATAGAGAAAGGAAGATTTGTGTAGTGGGTTTGAAATTTAGGTGGTATTAAGTTTCTGTAAACTCCAAGGGTGGCTGTCCAGATAACTGGGGAGCTTGTTTGTTTTGCTTTCTGTCATTGCTCATGATTCACAGTATTTTTTTCCCACCACCTGATGTCATCATCA
>OY720429.1:106207646-106220146 GCA_963082735.1 Pocota personata
AAGGACCTATTAGGTTGTTGACGATCGGTTTCAGGCGTTCACATAATACGGCAGACAGGATCTTATAAGCGATGTTAAGAATACTTATGCCTCTGTATTTGGCGCAGTTCAGAGGGTCTCCTTTTTTCAGGATCGGGCAAACGATGCTGAGTTTCCATTCATCGGGCATACTTTCGTCCGACCAGATGTTACAAATGAGTTGATGCATGCTCGTTACCATCTCATCTCCACCTTAAAAAGTTCGGCGGTAAGGCCGTCGGCTCCATCAGCTTTGATGGCTTTAAGCTTAGATATCGCTATCCTCATTTCATTCTGATCGGGTTGACGAAAATCTTGACGAATGGTTCATTCCGCCTGACAGCGGAATATTGGTCATCATAGCCGTTTAGCAGTCTGCAGAAGTATTCCTTCTATATCCTCAGCACCGACTGCGGTTCTACTACTATGTTACCATTTTCGTCCCCGCCTCTCAATCCCCTCGATCGAACGCTTCTCATGCTCCTTTTTCTTCTTTCTTAGAAGTCGAGTTCCTCTTTTCTCCTCCGCTCGTAGAGCTCGCGAGCAGCTCTAGTCCTTCTATGCAGCGCCGCTTTGTACGCCTCTTGTTTTGCTGCATGTGCTTGCCGGCATTCATCATCAAACCAGGGGTTCCGTTGTGGTGGCCGAGAGGCGGCATCTCTGATGGCTTGTTGGCAACGCTGCCACTGGTCTTCCGCATTTGCTGCTGGCGGCATAGGATTTAGATTGAGATTAAAGGAGATTCGATCGGCAAAGGCTCTGGCGGTCTCCTGCGATTGTAGCCGTCTGACGTCAAATTTCCTCACAGTATTTCGTTGGTTTCGCTCCGTTCTGGACATCCGCATCCGTACCTTGGCTACAACTAGGTAGTCATCCGAGTCCACGTTGGCTCCTCGGAAAGTCCGGACACCCAGAATACTGGAAAAGTGCCTTGCGTCGATCGCAATGTGATCGATTTGGCTGAAGGTTTTTCGATCAAAAGATAGCCATGTCCCCTTGTGGATATCAAGACGTGGGAACCGCGTACTAGCTACGACAACATTTCGCCCCGCCGGGAAGTCGACTAGCCTGAATCCGTTGTCGGATGTGATGTCGTGTAGGCTGTTATTTCCAACCACACCACTAAAGACGTCTTGCTTTCCTAGCTTTGCGTTAAAATCACCGAGGACAATTTTAACGTCGTGGCTAGGGCATTGTTCATACGTTTTGTACAAGAGCTGGTAGAAGTCATCCTTCGTCGCGTCGTCCATCTTTTCATGAGGGGCGTGAGCACATATTAGGCTAATGTTGGCGAATTTAGAATTGATTCGGATTGTCATGAGGCGCTCGTTAACATGCCGGAAACTCAAGACAGCAATCGCCGTAGTAGACGCCGCAGTTTTTCATCCTCCTTTTGCGCGGCCCATCCCATCGCACTTCTTGGATGGCGGTAATGTCTGCTTTACAGCAGTCTAGGGCCTCCGCAAGTCGTTCGGCTGCACGTGGTTTGTAGAGGGACCTAACATTCCACGTGCAGACTCGAGAATAGTTGTACTTTTTCCGTTTGCTTGGGTTGTCAACAGTAGAATCCTCCGTATCCGAGGCTATTGGTTGTTTCGTATCCGAAAGTTTTCACGTGGTAGGGAAGTTAACTCGACGGCACAATCCCCAACCTGGAGGGTCAGTTCCTTCTGTAACCCCTAGGACGTGGGGCCGGGTTCCCCGGTGCCAGTAGTCCACTACGGGGTATGAGCGCTGCCGTTGGCCCATTAAGGGCTCTCCGGCCACCATCTCTATCCCAAGGTCCTGACTAACCTTGGAAATTCCTTACCGACTTGTGATTCGAATATGTCGGAGCAGCTCGTGCAAAGTATTCACTAAGTTGAACCTAACTGGAACTGTAGACGCCACCATTGATCCCATCTAGGGAATTCTCCCGCAGCCATCTGGAACAAGAAGAAGTACTCTAGTGAGAGGGCACTCCTCCCGCGTTTCTCATCAGCTGCCGCCAAATATCCTCCAAACGGGGTTGGTTACCGCTTCTTGGAACAAGGTACTTGGCACCCAGCGGTCACCTCGTGGAGGTTAAGAGTAGGAGTTGGTAGGCCTCAGCTGAGTGAAAACGCTTGTGTTTTCATATATTACGAATGCACTACCTTTTGACTACTATTAATATTATTATTATTAATATTATTATTATTAATATTATTATTATTAATATTATTATTATTAATATTATTATTATTAATATTATTATTATTAATATTATTATTATTCATATTATTATTATTAATATTATTATTATTAATATTATAATTATTAATATTATTATTATTAATATTATTAGTATTAACATTATTATTATTAATATTATTGTTATTATTAATATTATTATTATTAATATTATTATTATTAATATTATTGTATTATTACTAATATTATTATTATTGATATTATTATTATTAATATTATTATTATTAGTATTATTATTATTAATATTATTATTATTAAAGTTATTATTATTAATATTATTTTTATTAATATTATTATTACTAATATTATTATTATTAATATTGTTATTATTAATATCATTATTAATAATATTATTATTATTAATATTATTATTGCATTATTATTAATATTATTATTATTAATATTATTATTATTAATATTATTATTATTAATATTATTATTATTAATATTATTATTATTAATATTATTATTATTAATATTATTATTATTAACATCATTATTATTAATATTATTATTATTAATATTATTATTTTTAATATTATTATTATTAATATTATTTATGATCCCATGTGAAAGAAAACAAAGATGAAAAAATTGACCGTTTAACAGAGATGATGGAGAAATTATTAAGAGACACAAAGGAGATTAAAAAAGATCAGAAGTGCCATCAAGAAGAGCTAAATAAGATAAAAGAAGAGAAAATGCTGAATTTAGAAGAGAAATGGAAATTATGCAAACAAGAGTAAAAAGAATGGAGAAAGAGAATATAAAAAGTAATATGGTGATGACGGATATAGACATTGACACGAAACAGCCTGGGGAAGCGAGAAATGTTATGCAAAACTTTTTCCAGAAAGAGATGAACATACAAATCAATATCAGAGGTGTCATAAAGCTGGGACACAAAACGTACAAAATTGAAACAGAACACATGAATGGAAAGCAGCAAATAATGGAGAATAAACATAAACTGAAAAATTACCGTGAAAGAGTATATATTAATAATGAGTTAACAAAAGGCGAACTTGAAATACAACAAAAATTAAAGAAAATTGTAGAAGAAGAGAAGAAAAATGGAAAAAGAGTAAAAATTGCACACATGAGACTAATCATTGATGATATAGAAAGGAGTTGGAACAGAAAAGAAAATACATTGCAAAAAATAGAGATAATTGATAGGCAACGCCGCCGTAAGCAATATGGCAATAACAGCAATGAAAACAGAACCCAACAAAATACTGAAGCAAAAAACTAGTAGAAAGCAGGAAAGGAATACTAGTAAATAAGGATGAAAAATTAGTTAAGCAAGACATCAATGAAAGTCAAAGCATATATAAAAAAACGAGAAAATGGAAAATATTGTTACAAAAGTGGGGAACGACCAAGTCGAACCACCACCACTACTAGTACTACTACTAGAAACTACAAGAAAAGAAAAAAAAGACTCACATCAATAAACCGCTGTCGTCAACCGCTGCCATCATCCGCTGCCATCAACCGCTGCCTTCGCCGCCCACAGTTGTCCAATACAACCCGTCTGGTTGTCTGCAGCCATTCGCAGCGAAATTCTCCTCTCGCCTACACTTCACTTCCTAAAGAGACACGAGATTAAAATAAAATTAACACACAGGTAATGAATCTCACCTCCAACTTTAGGCACCTTCCAATACTCCACCAACACACCACCTCTCCAGAGTCATCTTGCTTGCCCTAGCAAGCATCATCATCAACCCTCGGCGCCGAACCAGCGGGTTACCTCCAGCGCCTCCGTCATGTCCATCAGCCGTCACCTATTGAAAGAAAAATTAATTAAAAAGGTAATTTCACAAGTACCTCACTACTCACCTGTTCTCTTCCAGTATCCATTACACCATCGAAGCGCAGTCGCCTGAAAAGAAACCCACCCGCAATATCTACCTGGGAAAAGTTTCACCGCACCAAAAGTAAACAACCCCGATTTCAACTTGCGCAATTGTACACGGCTGCACCTGCGCTGGCACAACCGCGGACCCCTCGATTCACAGCAACGATGTCGGCTTTCCCCATGGCATAGGCCACCGAGGAATCCAGTTTCGTTTACTGGAACAAAAGGATCGAATACACTCGCGAAAAACACAACCGAGAAAGGCAATAATGGCAAAAGAAAAAAAGGTAAACAAAGATCTTAACCACTCACCTGTTGCAGAGGGTATCCAAATATAGCCGACAGCAAGCTGTGGCGTGTGGACAATGATCTTCATTGGAGTGCGGGTGGACTTCGCACTCCTCCCAAACGGGAAAACACCTGGATTTATCGACCCAAGAACACTCAAATTCGAAGAACGAACAATCCAGGTCGACGCAGTACACCGCGCGGGACTGCTGCCAAGAGGAACCGCACTCTCCTGGAACTTGGTGTCGGAACGTTTTCCGGTATCGATGGTCGGACGGACGCACACACTCCCGAATCAAAATGAGACACTTTTGCAAAAAGAAAACGCCCGAAAAACACAAGAAAACACGGAAAATACCCGGCGCGGTGGGAAAAAAAAAATAAATTGTCGAAAAACAAAAAAAGAATGGGAATTCTGACGTCTGTCAGCAATGTCATCCGGGGCACGTTCAGTACACTTTTTGATGCGGCGCTCCCATTCGGATATTCTGCGGGTTGGGTTACATTGGTGTGCTGTAGGATAAAAGGGAAATAATTGGGAATGGTTGGGAAAATACAGGATCGCGGTTTAATCGCAAGAAAGCGACGAAAAGTGGCAAAAAGAGGAAAAATGCAATTACAAGAGTAACTCCAGGTTCTCCGAGACGATAGACCCCTCGTTGGAGAGGGAAAATTACGGGCAATCAGGAAAAATGGGTGACGATGGCAAGGAAAAGGTGGACAAGTGGAAAATTGGGATAGAAAATTTTCCAAAATGGCGGAGGAAAAATCCGAAAGGCTGGAAGGTAATTGGAAATTTTCATAATTTTTTTGGAATCTTTCCAGGCGCGAGTGAGATGACAAGAGAGGACGGATAGATTCAACGAGGGAAATTTTGGTGGAGAGTTGGAAGCGTTTAAAAGGAGCGCGTTCGGCAAGAGAGATTGGCTTTTTGCTGGTGATAGTCATCGTGTCATACTCTGAAGTCCGTCGGGGTTTTAATCGAAGAAATCGGAGAAAGACCGAAGTAACGCGGAAGTACCGGACTAACAGAGCAACGCGGAGAAACGAAGACAGCCGGAGAAAAGACGCAGCACAGACAAAAAAAATTCGAACAACAACAACATTTCTAAAATTAACAACAACAAAATAAAACCTCTCGGGAACCAGAAATAAATCTGCTGAAATTAAACTAAGAAGTGTTTTTCTCTTTTCTTCGCCGGTGCGTTTTCTTGTTTTTTTGTGATTCACTCTCGCTTTTTCCTCCCTCTTCCAGCTGCAGCCCGGGGTCGCCACCGATAACCCCCCCCAGAAGTGTAACACTGGTGTCAGATGTGGGGTTTGTCTGAACAGAGCTAAGGTTAGTTCTTTTCCACGGAAGCATGGAAGCTGAGGAGGTTCGCCAACAATTCGCTGCGCTGACGACGATGCTACAAGAGCGAAGTCTTCACGAGCGCACATTCTGGGAGACGAAATTGGAGGACTTTAAAGCAGAGCTAGTCGGTAGGCAAAAGAAGACGGAGGACCGAATGGAGGCGTTAGAGAAGACCTTCAGCGACAGGAATTTTACGCCCACAGCCGAGTAGCACTCGTCGCCTCATCCGGTATCCGAAGACACCGCTAAGCGGACGATGTTATCGCATCAGCTGGGAGCAGACGACGAGCAAGGTGGTTGTAGCATGCAACCAGCTACTCACGAAAGCGAGGTATATCATACACCTCGCAAAAACACAGGAAACGAAGGCGCTCTTTGTCAGCCGACCACCAGGGAGTCGTTAGGTAAGCAACCAAATCGGGCAGTGAATTTCGGGGTATTGCAGCCGTACGATGGACAAGCGTCTTGGGCTGACTATGAACGGCAGTTCGAAATCATCGCTGCTTTCTACGGTTGGACGGTTGAGGAGAAGGCGAACGGGCTGGCCTTGCAGCTTCGGGGAGAAGCATTGCCCGTGCTAAGTGCGCTTCCTAGAGGGAAGCCTTTATCGTATGGGGCACTCACTAGTCTCTTGCAGCAGCGGTTCGGTCTGGATCACCATACTAGCTACACTATGCTCCGGAACCGAATCCAGAAGCCACGGGAGACATTGGCGGAGTTCGCCATCCAGCTGCAACGACTGTCGGTTGCCGCCTTTCCGGATTGCGGAGAGAAGGTGTTAGAGGAGATCTTGCTGAGCCAGTTCATCGAGGGAATTCGTGACGAACAGGTACAAAACTTCGTCACCGTTGGGCGTCCTCGAAACTTGCAGGAGGCCCTCCAAATTGCGCAGGACATGACGTCGCGGTTTGAGCGAAGGAACCATCGGGCAGTGTGGATGGCGTCTGACCAGTCGAACTCAAGGCAGGATCAAGAGTGGCAGACGGAGAATCCGATGGCTCGTGGGACTCTGGGCCAGTCGGAAAACTAAAGACCACTGGTCCCAAGGAGCAGAGACCAGTGGTGAAGCGTAGTGTCGCTCCACCGGACAATAAAAACAATTTCAATCTTTCTTCCAGCAACCTTTCGGCCCAGACCCCGGCAGCATCCAAGTTCGTAGGTGCACTAAGCGGGACCAGCTTATCAGTGGATGCTTACATTGGAGGTGAATTGTGCAAAGTAGTCATCGATACGGGAGCCAATGTGTCGATTCTGGGAGAGAAGTTTTTGCCAGAAAAGACGCGTATAACCGGTATACCTGTACAGATCGAGGGCATTTCGGGAGGCACAATTTGGACTCTGGGCAATGCGAACGTCAGCCTTGTTATCGACGGGAAGGAGTACTCCCACTCTTTTGCGGTGGTGAACCGTAGGGTACCAAACATCCTTGGGATCGACTTTTTAATGGAGCACCGATGCTGCGTAAATCTCAGCGAGGCACTGCTGGAGATCCAAGGTAAGAAACTGCCCTTACAGGTGCCGGCTAGCGCTCAAACGGGTCTCCTATCCACCGTTCTACCACAAACGCTCCCATCAAAGTCCAAGACTCTACTGGATCTGCCGCCACCGAGGATTATAACGGGAAACGACAGTTTGCTCGAGCCAAGTGCAAAGATCCAGCATCGACCGGGACTCAGACATGGCAATGCAGACGCGCTATCCCAGAGACCTATTGTACATCGCAGAACGCACCGACCTATGTGATAGAGCTCCGCCAACGGCCACAAAAAGTCCACGATGTTGCACGGATACATCCTCAAACGGCAGCAGATGCAAAGAAGGCCAGGTATGATCTGAAATCGAATTCTACTAATTTTCATTTCGATCAACAGGCATGGTTCTACAACCCAAAGAGGCGGAAGGGTTTATGCCCGAAGTTGCAAAGCGACTGGGAGGGCCCAGTAAAAATCGTCGAACGGGTATCGGATCTAGTCTACAGCATCCAGACCACAGGAAGCAGAAAAAGGAGAGCGGTTCACATCGATCGTCTAGCAATTACGCAACCCAAGGTGAAACTCAGACGGAACTTTGAGTTTTTAAGACGGGGGCAGTGTTACAAAAGTGGGGAACGACCAAGTCGAACCACCACCACTACTAGTACTACTACTAGAAACTACAAGAAAAGAAAAAAAAGACTCACATCAATAAACCGCTGTCGTCAACCGCTGCCATCATCCGCTGCCATTAACCGCTGCCTTCGCCGCCCACAGTTGTCCAATACAACCCGTCTGGTTGTCTGCAGCCATTCGCAGCGAAATTCTCCTCTCGCCTACACTTCACTTCCTAAAGAGACACGAGATTAAAATAAAATTAACACACAGGTAATGAATCTCACCTCCAACTTTAGGCACCTTCCAATACTCCACCAACACACCACCTCTCCAGAGTCATCTTGCTTGCCCTAGCAAGCATCATCATCAACCCTCGGCGCCGAACCAGCGGGTTACCTCCAGCGCCTCCGTCATGTCCATCAGCCGTCACCTATTGAAAGAAAAATTAATTAAAAAGGTAATTTCACAAGTACCTCACTACTCACCTGTTCTCTTCCAGTATCCATTACACCATCGAAGCGCAGTCGCCTGAAAAGAAACCCACCCGCAATATCTACCTGGGAAAAGTTTCACCGCACCAAAAGTAAACAACCCCGATTTCAACTTGCGCAATTGTACACGGCTGCACCTGCGCTGGCACAACCGCGGACCCCTCGATTCACAGCAACGATGTCGGCTTTCCCCATGGCATAGGCCACCGAGGAATCCAGTTTCGTTTACTGGAACAAAAGGATCGAATACACTCGCGAAAAACACAACCGAGAAAGGCAATAATGGCAAAAGAAAAAAAGGTAAACAAAGATCTTAACCACTCACCTGTTGCAGAGGGTATCCAAATATAGCCGACAGCAAGCTGTGGCGTGTGGACAATGATCTTCATTGGAGTGCGGGTGGACTTCGCACTCCTCCCAAACGGGAAAACACCTGGATTTATCGACCCAAGAACACTCAAATTCGAAGAACGAACAATCCAGGTCGACGCAGTACACCGCGCGGGACTGCTGCCAAGAGGAACCGCACTCTCCTGGAACTTGGTGTCGGAACGTTTTCCGGTATCGATGGTCGGACGGACGCACACACTCCCGAATCAAAATGAGACACTTTTGCAAAAAGAAAACGCCCGAAAAACACAAGAAAACACGGAAAATACCCGGCGCGGTGGGAAAAAAAAAATAAATTGTCGAAAAACAAAAAAAGAATGGGAATTCTGACGTCTGTCAGCAATGTCATCCGGGGCACGTTCAGTACACTTTTTGATGCGGCGCTCCCATTCGGATATTCTGCGGGTTGGGTTACATTGGTGTGCTGTAGGATAAAAGGGAAATAATTGGGAATGGTTGGGAAAATACAGGATCGCGGTTTAATCGCAAGAAAGCGACGAAAAGTGGCAAAAAGAGGAAAAATGCAATTACAAGAGTAACTCCAGGTTCTCCGAGACGATAGACCCCTCGTTGGAGAGGGAAAATTACGGGCAATCAGGAAAAATGGGTGACGATGGCAAGGAAAAGGTGGACAAGTGGAAAATTGGGATAGAAAATTTTCCAAAATGGCGGAGGAAAAATCCGAAAGGCTGGAAGGTAATTGGAAATTTTCATAATTTTTTTGGAATCTTTCCAGGCGCGAGTGAGATGACAAGAGAGGACGGATAGATTCAACGAGGGAAATTTTGGTGGAGAGTTGGAAGCGTTTAAAAGGAGCGCGTTCGGCAAGAGAGATTGGCTTTTTGCTGGTGATAGTCATCGTGTCATACTCTGAAGTCCGTCGGGGTTTTAATCGAAGAAATCGGAGAAAGACCGAAGTAACGCGGAAGTACCGGACTAACAGAGCAACGCGGAGAAACGAAGACAGCCGGAGAAAAGACGCAGCACAGACAAAAAAAATTCGAACAACAACAACATTTCTAAAATTAACAACAACAAAATAAAACCTCTCGGGAACCAGAAATAAATCTGCTGAAATTAAACTAAGAAGTGTTTTTCTCTTTTCTTCGCCGGTGCGTTTTCTTGCTTTTTTGTGATTCACTCTCGCTTTTTCCTCCCTCTTCCAGCTGCAGCCCGGGGTCGCCACCGATAACCCCCCCCAGAAGTGTAACAATATTAACATGGAATGTAAGAGGAATTATTGCTAAAGAATTAGAAATTTTGTATTGTTTTACAAAATCGAAATTGGATATACTCGCTCTGACAGAAACCAAGAAAAAAGGTAAAGGCAGCCTTCTGATGGAAAAGGGGAGAGCTAATGATATACATAGGAGTGGATGAAAACCAACAAGCAAAAGCAGGGGTGGCCTGTATAATTAAAAGTGAATTAATAAGTGAAATTACTGTATGGGAGGCAATAAATGAGCGATTGCTAATGATAGAAATAGGAAAAGAAAATGATAGGAGAACTATTTTGGTGGCATATGGCCCAAATGAGGTCGAAAGAAGTGGAGAGAAAGAAAGGTTCTGGGAAAGCTTACAAGAAGCTAGCGATAAAAAGAAAGGTAAATTGGTCATTGCCGGGGATATTAATGCTAGAGTTGGAAACGATAAAAAAAGCTGGAACGGGGTAATAGGAAGCTATGGAGAAAGTAGGATAAGTCAAAATGGAAAAAGATTACTAGAATTTTGTAATATTAATGATTTGGTAATTGTCACTTTTGAATATAAAGATATACATAAGTACACCAGAGAAGTAGCAAGTAGAAAATAGAAATCAATTATAGATTACGTAATAGTAGAGCAAGCACATAAAAAAGAGGCTATAAATGCAAGAGTTAAAAGAGGATACGACATCGGAACCGATCACTATCTTTTGGAAGTAACTATGAAAGAAGTAAAAAACAGGTCAATAAATGTGGAAAAAGTAACAGAATCGAGGGAAAAGATGCGAATTAAAGCATATAAACTGAGAAAGGATGAAAGGAAGGAAAAGTATATGAAGGAGGTATAAGAAGAGATAAACAGATATGAAACCTTAGGAAACGAAGAAATAAATAAAATATGGAATCGATTTAAAGAAACGTTAATCAAAGTTGCTAAAAAAGTTAGCTAAGGAACAATAAACCACCATGAAGGAAATGAGCAAGAACAAGGAAACCCGATTACTAAAGAAGAGCTTATAGCTGTTCTGAAGAAAATAAAGAATGCGAAGGCCCCTGGCATAGAAGAGATGGCAAGAGAACTACTTAAAGCATTGGCGAAAAGGGCATAGTAGAATTTCTGGCAATTTTAAATCTAACATGAAAGAAAAAAGAAATACCAAGAGAATGGAAGTACGGAATAATTCTACCTATCTACAAGAAAGGAGACACAAAAGATTGTAGTAACTATAGAGGAATTACCCTGCTACCCATTGCACTTAAGATATATGAGAAGATACTAGAACAAAGATTAAGAGGTATCATAGAAGAAAAACTCCTTGATCTACAAAGTGGGTTCAGACCAGCCCACAGTATCCAGGACCATACTTTCACAGTTCAGCAAATCATTGAAAAAAATCTAGCGAAAAATAAGGAAATATACTGCTGCTTCATAGACATGAAAAAGCTTTTGAAATGATAAGCAGGCGGAAGATATGGGAAAGTCTACGTAACAAAGGAGCCGGAGAAGATCTCACTGGTGCGATCCAAAGCATATACAAAGAGACATACAACAATGTAAGAACATGTAATATCTTATCAGAAGAGTTCAAAACTAAAGAAGGAGTGAGACAGGGAAGCGTACTAAGCCCTTTGCTTTTCATATGTGCAATGGATGAAGCAATAAGTCGAGGGAAAAATAACATGGAGAGATTCCTGGTTGGATACAAACAGCTTCAACCAATACAATTATATGCCTGCGCCTTTGCCGACGATATCATACTCTTTGGTAACTCACAGAAAAATCTAGAGAAAAACATAAAATCATGGAAAAACATTTCAGCAACACAAAACCTACAACTTAATACCGAGAAAACGAAAGTAATGGTAATCAGCAGAGAAGAAAGGAACGTCGAGGTGACAGTTGATGGAGTAAGATTAGAACAAGTTTCCAACTACAAATATTTGGGTAGCATTTTCAATAGCAAGGTAGATATAGAAATGGAACTAAGAACGAGAATCAAAATGGCAAACCGAAATTTTACAGTCCAGCAGAAGAAATTCATCGATCATAAGGAGATAAATAGAAACACACAAATTTCGATCTACAAAACAATGTATCTCCCCGTCTTACTACATGGAGCCGAAAACTCGGTTCTTACAGATAGGCAATATAAAAGCATTCAAACTATGGAAATGAAATATTTAAGGAGAGTAGTAGGAGTAAAAAGAATAGACAAAAGAAGAAACTAAGAATTAAAAATGGAATCAGCCAGAAGAATAATGGAGAACAAAAAATTAAGGTGGTTTGGACATCTCGTAAGGATGAAAGAAGACAGACAAGTCAAAAGAATCTGGGAGGTGAGAGCATTAGGGAAAAACAAGAGAGGAAGACCCAAAACGTCGTGGAACAGGACACTGGAAAATATACTAGTAACAGAGGGACAAACGTGAAACTCGGGAAAAACGATATCAAGAGATAGGACCAAATAGAAGAATTTCGTGAAAGAAAGGAAGACAGAGCACAGGAGAAACCTCGACACATTAGGGTAAAAGAGGATCGGATTGTGTATGTATGTATGTATTATTAAT
>OY720429.1:106225146-106227646 GCA_963082735.1 Pocota personata
CGATGCTGCTTATGTACAGAGATCAAGCTGATACCAGAGCTTACAGCTCACACGCCTGAATCGGGTTCCTGCAAAGCATTCAGGGAAGCACTCGAAAAAGTGAAGAACAACAGCAGGCAATGAAGATTCTTCAGGGAAAACTCCACAGTAGTACAACTGCTGACAACCCGCTCACGCAAATTAAAATTGACCTTAAGATTGATATGCTTATTATTAGCGAACAATACAAAAACAAATCTGAACCTGGTTGGTTCGCGGACACTCATGGTACAGCTGCTATCTGGATCCCGGATACAAGGACAATCTCCGTGAAGGCTTATGGCACAGAAAGGGGTTTTGTCTGGGTGAAATGCGAGGGGGTGACGATAATTGGATGCTACTTTACGCCGAATGAAAGCATCAGCGAGTTCCGATAAAAGCTAGGCCGTCTCGAAGACATCGTACGAGAATTCGAGGGTGGGCCCCTGGTTGCTGGTGATTTCAATGCCAAGGAACTAGAGTGGGGAATTCCCACTGCGGACTCACGAGGAAGGCAAATACTCGAGATGACCGCTAGAATAGGGCTTAACGTCATGAATGAAGGCAGCACACCCACCTTCCGGCAAATTTGGAAACCGGAGGGTTATTGAAGACTACACCGGCAGTGACCACTAGTACATCGTGTTTGAACTAAAATGGGAACAATCCACAACCAGTGATGATAACCAGAGATGAAGACTAAACCAGACTAAACCAGGAGGATTGCTACGCTCAGGAGAAGATGCCTCCATCATAGACGCAAGGTTACCAGGGGAAGAAGAAGATACGTCGAAACATCGGAGGGTGCACTGGCGGACTATAAAACCGCTAGATCCGATCTCAAGAGGGCCATCAATTCGAGCAAAAAGCGAAAATGGGAAGACCTCTGACGGGACGTCAACAACGACCCCTGGGGAATTGGCTACAAAGTTGTTAAGCGAAAACTGGGAGCACAAGTAGTCAACCCCATGATGAACGCAGAAAATATGAGAAAAATAGTGGATACGCTCTTCCCGACACACCCTATTAGGGTCATGGACATAGCCCCTTCCCAACAACAAGAGGTCCCAATGTTCACCGAAGAGGAACTAATGCTGGCGGCTAATTCTCTTCAGAACAACAAAGCCCCTGGACCCGATGGCATACCGACGGAAGTGCTGAAAAGGGTTGCTAGAATTTGTCCTCACATACTGCTGAGCATGTATAACGACTGCCTCAAGGAAGGGATATTCTACAAGGACTGGAAGAGACAACGATTGGTGCTCATAAGTAAGGGAAGAGGAGACCCGGATTCAACATCAGCATATAGATATTTGTGCATGTTGGACACGGCAGGGAAACTACTGGAGAAGATGCTGCAACCGAGGCTCACAACTGCAATCTAGAGAGCAGGTGGCCTATCCGACAGACAGCACGGGTTTAGAAAAGGCCACTCCACAATAGGAGCAATCCAGGAAGTTGTCAGGACTATCCGAACTGCCCAGCAGGGAAACCACCACTCAAGAAGAATCGTCTTGCTGGCAGCTCTGGACGTGAGAAACACATTTAACTCGGCCAGATGGTAAGATATGCTGAATGCATTATAGAACAACTCAATATCTATTACCGATGGTAAAGAATTATCTCCAAGACCGACATCTATTACGCTAATGACATCGGAGCGGTGATCACTGTACGAGCTACGAAGATGCTCAGCGGAAACTAAACCAAGTAATAAGACGCGTACACGCCTGGATGGAAGACCATGAGCTAAGCCTCGCAGCAGAGAAAACGGAGATAGTCCTTCTAACTAAGAGACAGATTTCGACGATCGCAGATTTCCAAGTAGGGGCAGAAATGATTACAAGTAAGGCGGCAGTGAAGTACCTCGGATTTCAAATAGACTCCCAACTCAGTTTCTGGCAACAGATAAAACAAGTGTCTGAGCGAGCGCCAAAGGTCACTTCATCAATCAGTAGACTCATGGTGAAGGTAGGCGGACCAACGGCAAACAAACGAAGACTGCTTATGTCAATCACACATGCCATTCTCCTTTATGGGTGTGAGATCTGGGCCAACGCTCTTAAATAAAATATAAAAAAATATTATTATTAATATTATTATTATTAATATTATTAATATTAATATTATTATTATAAATATTATTATTATTACGGTTATTATTATTAATATTATTATTATTATTAATATTATTATTAATATTATTATTATTAATACTGTTATTATAAATATTATTATTATTATTATTATTATTAATATTATTATTATTAATACTATTATTATTAATATTATTATTATTAATATTATTATTATTAATATTATTAATATTAATATTATTAATATTAATACTGTTATTATTAATATTATTGTTATTAATATTATTATTATTAATACTATTATTATTAATATTCTTATTAATATTAGTGTTAATATTATTATTAATAATATTATTATTATTAATACTATTATTATTAATATTATT
>OY720429.1:106235146-106237646 GCA_963082735.1 Pocota personata
GCGGTCCATTTTCGTAGGTGAAAACCAGCTCCCATTAAAATCTTCTTAATTTCGTCCATCTTTTCTTTAGCTTCTCGTAAGGTTTCGGCTCCCGAAATCAAGTCGTCGACGTACATTTCGTCTCGGATCATCTTAGCTGCTCTGGGATGGTGCTCTCCGAGTTGCTCTGCTAATGCCTGAAGTATGCGAATCGCCAGGTATGGGGCCGGTGCTGTGCCAAAAGTCACCATTTTGAGACGATATGTCTTTAAAATGTCGAATGGTTGCTTGCGCCAAAGTATTAGCTGGTAATTAGCATCCCGTTCCGGTACCCTAATTTGTCGATACATCTTCTCTATATCTCCGGTAAAGGTGTACCGATAGAGTCTCTATCTTAGAATGATGTCCGTGATGTTGTGCTGGAGTGCCGGACCTACCATCAGCTGGTCGTTCAATGAAACGCCATCAGTTGTTTTGAACGAAGCGTCAAACTCCATTCGGAGCTTAGTAGTCGAGCTCCCCTCCTTAAGAACTTCATGATGTGGCACAAAATAGTGATGAAGATCCGTAATAGAGCCTTCCTCTACTTCTTCCATATGGCCAAGATTCAGATAATCTTCGAGACAGTCTGTGTAGCGTTGTTTTAAACTTGGATCTCTTTCTGGCCTCCTTTCCAGACTCTTGAAGCGCGTGCACCTTCTCTTGATCAGCCCAGAATAGGATAAACATCGCCCTTGAACGGAAGGGCCACTTCGAAACGGCCATCAGCTAGGCGTCGAACGTTGTTTACGAAGTGTTTCTCACACTCGATGTCCTCCTGCCCTTCGTAAGGTTTGTAAGAAATTTCTTCCAACTCCCAGAATCTACGCAGTTCTGTCTCGATGGAACATATCTGGAGGAAATTGTTGATTCAATGGGGTACTATGGGAGCTCTACCGAATAAAATTCACCCTAATTTGGTTTTCTGTGCGACGGGTAAATTGCTGTTACTTGGTTTGACCATCTCCGGCAGCAGAACCCCACTGCCCAGCAGGACACCACTGCCCAGCAGTAGATCCACCTTGGCTGACTGATTGAATTTGGGATCCGCCAAAGTCAGACCATTCAGATGTTCCCAACCTGTAGTTGTCAAAGTTTGGGTCGGAAGATGCCCAGACAGCGACTTGAGCACGAGAGCTTGAGTGCACGGTCTAAACGTTGAGTGGTGAGAAGTGAAGGAGATATCTAACACCTTTGAGCAAATGCCGCTGCTGACCAAACCCAACCCAGAAATTTCGACGGAGCAGCTGATGTTGTTATAAAGCTGGCCTCTGAGCCTGAGTCTAACAAAGCTCGCAGTGAAAGCGATTCGCCTGTCGCCGAGCGCACCTTGACTAGGGCAGTTGCTAATAAAACGTGTGTTGTTGGGTGCGTTGCATAAAATGTGTTAACATTCGGCCTGCTTAATAACGTTTCTGTTTCAGGTGGTTGAAAAGTAGGTGCACCAGCGTTCATCGAGGAAGTGGATTGCGCTAGAGTATGTCCTTGTGCGGCGAAAGAGTTCGCTTGCCCCACCGTCGGATTGCTGTTGAAATGAAGAAGCGAATGGTGTGGTTGTTGGCAGTAGTAACATCGCCGACTACTCGGACACAGATCAGAAGTATGGCTATATGCTAGACAATTTCTACAGATCCCTAATCTATTTACTTGTTTACCCCTATCAGCAATACTCAATTTCAAAAACCTATTGCATTTTCTAATAGCGTGCTGACCCTTGCTGCAAATTTGGCACGAGTACTTTACATTGTTGGCTGCTGTATGCAGAACAGTTATTCCTTATGTGAATTTTTTCTAAAAAGGTGCGCATCGTTCGCTCCATATATCATATTTTCATAGTTAAATGATCAATTCATAAATAAATACATATTTCTTGTTGTCCAATTGCATTTGTGTCATCCGTCCACCCCATAACTGGTGGCTTCTTCGATCGAAGGAAAGAAAAAAACAACAAATATTGGATCTTCCAGTTGAAGGAGCTGTTAAAAAACAAATTCACGGCTGTAAAATCTGCTATAGGTATCGCAACAAAACGGCTCACCAATTAATGGGAGATCTCCCTAGCACCAGGGTAAGGATCGCGAAGCCCTTCACACACACCGGGGTCGAGTACGCAGGACCTATGGATATAAAAACATGGAAAGGCAGAGGAGCCAAAAGTTACAAGGACTATTTGGTAATATTCGTCTGCCTGACAACAAAGGCCCTTCATTTAGAGGCTTTGCAGCGCGGAGAGGACTGTGCCATGAAATATACAGCGACTGCGGGACAAATTTCGTCGGAGCCGAAGCGGAACTTAAACGGTTAACTCAAAACCTTTGTATGCCCTATCAGAAGACCCTGATGACTTCCATGCCTTAACGCCAGCACACTTCTTAATCGGTCAAGACGTCCTTACTGTTTCGGAACCAGATTTAGCATCGGGAAAAATAAGCTTGAACGACCGGTGGAAGACGATCCAACTCCGCATGCAGACGTTCTGGAA
>OY720429.1:106242646-106285146 GCA_963082735.1 Pocota personata
TTAAGTTAATTAGTTGCGCAAAATGGGTCGCAAATTGGGAAAACTAACTACAATTCAACTAAAGGCAGAACTCAGTAAGCGGAATCTCGACACAACTGGGGGAAAAGATGCTCTGCGGATTCGTCTGGAAGAAGCAGTAAGGCAGTAAGGTGAAAATCCGCATGACGTAGAGTTTAACGTGGAAGAGGAACCAGCAAGTACAGTAGCCGAGCCGGGTATAACAAGTCTGCTCCTGCAACTTAAGTTAGTCATGGACGAACAAAAGAAAGAAATAGAAGACCAAGGGAATTCTCTAGAACTTAAGCTGGACGAACAAAAGAAAGCAATGGACGAACAAAAGAATTCTCTAGATGCTCTGGAAAGCAAACTTGATGAGCAAAACAAGAACAAGAAAGAACGAACAAGCGATCGAAGAGAAAATTGAGAAGGTCGAGACGCAACTCGAAAAAGTCGAAACTAGATTCGATGAAAACTTTGAGAAACATGAAACTCAGTTCGGGAAGATAGAGACTCAGTTTGAAAAAGTAGGAAAGCAAGTCGAAAATCTTGCTAAGGAACTCAGCAACGTGAAGAAACAGAAAGCAGGGGAATATTCCACTGACGGTCTGAGAAGAAAGGAGATGCAGCCTCCTATCTTCGATGGTCAAACATCATGGCCAATTTATAAGAGGCAATTCGAAGCGGCCGCAATGACCAATAGCTGGGACGATAAAGAGAAGTCTATTGCACTCACGCTTGCACTGAGGGGTCCAGCTGCGGAGCTCTTGCAGACCATCCCGGAAGATAAACAGCAGAACTACAACTCTCTGATTCAGGCTATCGAGATGCGGTTTGGGGATGAACGCATGCAGCAGGTGTACAGGGTTCAGCTGCGTAGTCGAGTCCAGAAAAGGGGTGAAAAGCTCCAACAGTTGCAAGCGGATATAGAGCGACTAGCCCATCTTTCATACCCTAAACCGGTGAGTAGCTTATCAACGAAATGGCGATGGAAGCTTTTATTCAGGCCATAGAGGACAGACAACTGCAAATGGCTGTAAGGATGGCTGAAAAGCGAACTCTCCCCGAGGCATTGGCATTCGCTTTGTCAATGAAGGCTGCGGACCAAGCATACCAGGGAATACACCGTGTCAGGGAAATGTCCGTTGTGGAATGCTCATGCCAGAGAACAGCCGTCATGGATGAAGACAAAGCTCGCGGAAGTCAAATCGCTGGAATTGCAACCAAACCGGACACCTACAACGGCAGTGCAGAAGTGCACCTAGACGAGGAAATTGTCCACATTGCGGAAGTAGGAGAAGCAGAGAGGAAGCATCCTGTCGGTCAGACTTCCCAAAACCAGCAGTCGGGAAAAGCGTAAGGACCAACTTCGCGGGGCAGACGTTGGTTACTGGAATCGAGGCCCCCAAGACCACCATTCAAGTTTCGCAAACCAAACGGGGTAACAAGAGCCTGAGAGTGCAGGCACTAATCAACAAGAAAAAGTGCGTAGCCACCATCGATACAAGTGCCACCGCCTCCATTGTAAGAAGAGATATCGTCAGAAGCTCATGGCTGCACAACACCAACAGCTACTGCCTGAAGACTGCAACAGGGGAAATGGCGAAGGTGTTTGGAGAAGGTCATCTTACGATTACTCTGGCGGGACTGACGTTCTCCCATGCGTTTCTGGTGGCAGATATATATGACAAGTGCATCATCGGAATAGACTTCATGAAAGCAAATGAAGTAATCTTGGACATCGGGATGCAAGTACTGAGATATCGAAATGTGGAGATTCCGATGGTGTACGGAAACGAGAATGCCGTAACTCTCAGGACAGTCATCAGCAAAGACGAAGTTTTGCCGCCGTCTTCAGAGACAATCATTTGGACGAAGCTGGAAGGTGATCTTGGGAGCCACCGATTCTGCATAGTAGAACCAGACCCAGAGAAGCATTCTCAAGACTACATCGTGGGAAAGACGTTAGTCGAACCAAAGAACACCATGGTTCCAGTGAGAGTTTTGAACACGAGACCACACACTCTCAAACTAAGGCGAGGGGAGGTGACTGGAAAATGCACGCCGATTACCGCCGTCGCAACAATATCTGAACGTGATGCTCCAAAACCTCTCCAATCACCTTGGACAGCGGAAACGAGAGAGACGATTCTCCAGTCCAGTGAGCTGAATCAGGAGCAGCGAACTATGGCAGAGAATCCTATCAATGAGTACGCTGATGTATTTGCCTCACAGGACGGAGAATACGGCCGAACACACCTGGTACAACATCGAATAGACACTGGTGATACTAGACCAATTCGTCAGCCTGCTAGGCGCCTTCCATTGGCAAAGCAGACAGAAGTTACAGTGATGGTGTCGGCAATGGAGAAATAAGGTCTGATTGAAAGTTCCAAAAGTCCGTGTGCATCACCGGTTGTACTGGTTAAGAAGAAATATGGCAGCACGCGGTTCTGCGTGGACTATCGGCAGCTCAATTACGTCACCAAGAAAGATAGCTATCCTCTGCCACGGATTGACGACACGCTAAAACACACTATCAGGAGCCCAATGGTTTTCCACTCTCGACTTGAAGAGTGGCTACTGGCAGGTACAGATCCATCCAGAAGACCGGGAGAAAACCGCCTTCACCGCAGGAAATGGGCTATGGCAATTCACGGTAATGCCATTCGGGCTGTGCAATGCTCCGGCGTCTTTCGAGCGATTGATGGAATGTGTCCTGCAAGGGTTAACATGGGAAACCTGTTTGGTATACTTGGATGATGTCATCGTCGTAGGAAAAACGTTTGCGCAACATCGAGACAATCTAAGGGATGTGTTTCAAAGGCTTCGAAGTGCCCACCTGAAGCTCAACCCCAAGAAGTGCGCCCTGTTTAGAGCGGAAATCAAGTACTTGGGGCACATAATTTTAGCGAAAGGAGTGAGAACCGATCCAGAGAAGGTCGAAGCGGTGAAAAACTGGCCAGTCCCCAAAGATAAACACCAACTAAGGAGCTTCCTGGGCCTAGCCACCTACTACAGACGGTCCGTGAAGGATTTTGCCGGGATCGCAAAGAGCCTGCACCAGTTGACGGAAAAGGGGAAACAATTCAAATGGTCAATTGAGTGCGAGAAGAGCTTCAAGGCATTTAAACAACGACTATGCGATGCCCCGATACTAGCTTACCCCACTCCCGGGGAAACGTTCATTGTGGATACAGATGCTAGTAATATCGGGGTAGGAGCCGTACTCTCCCAGGTGCATGAGGGTCAAGAGAAGGTGGTTGCGTACTTCAGCAAGGTTCTCTCTAAGCCAGAAATGAACTACTGCGTGACAAGGCGGGAACTTCTAGCTTTGATCTTGGCTACGAAGCATTTTCACAAATACCTTTATGGGAGAAAGTTCGTTCTTCGCACAGACCATGCAGCCTTAAAATGGCTATTACAGTTCAAGAGTCCTGGGGGTCAGGTCGCAAGATGGATCGAAAGGCTGCAAATCTACGACTAGGAAATACAGCATCGTAAAAGAAAACTCCACTCTAATGCGGATGCACTGTCCCGGAGACCATGCAGAACGGATTGTAAATATGGTGCGCGCCAGGAAGAACGGGAGCTGGTTTCCATCCAAAGAATGAGAGCCGAACCTATCGCCGGCTGGAGCGTAGATGAGATTCGGAACGCTCAGAAGGAAGACCCGGATATCGAGCCGATTCTGGCCTGGAAGGAGAACATGGAGAAACCGGATCATCAGAACATCTCTCACAGAAGCCCGACCTTAAAGGCATATTTTGCGCAGTGGGACTCCCTCCATGTCCAAGAAGGGGTTCTGAGAAGAAAATGGGAATCCTCCGACGGAAAGACGTTTGTAATGCAGCTTGTCGTACCGCGGACGAGGGTCAAGGAGGTGTTACAGGAAATGCATGGCGGGGCGTCCGGAGGCCACTTGGGAGTGAATAAGAAGCTAGAAAAGGTACGAGAATGTTTTTATTGGTTAAAAGCGAAGGAAGATATCGAAGACTGGTGCAGAAAATGCGACGTGTGTGCAGCTAGCAAGGGTCCGAGAATCAAAACTCGAGGTAAGATGCACCAATACAACGTGGGAGCACCTTTCGAACGAATCGCCATTGACATCGCAGGGCCCTTTCCGGAAACCGACAATGGTAATCGGTATATACTCGTAGTAATGGACCACTTCAGAAAGTGGCCGGAAGCGTTTCCGATCCCTAATCAGGAAGCCAGAACCGTGGCGGAGCAGATCGTCTGCAATTAGGTGAGCAGATTCGGTGTGCCTTGGAATTGCATTCTGACCAAGGGCGGAACTTCCAGTCAAGAATCTTCCAAGAGATGTGTCAACTATTCGGAATCAAAAAGACAAGGACAACTCCGCTTCATCCACAGTCGGACGGAATGGTGGAGCGTTTCAATATGACTTTGGACGAACATCTCTCGAAGGTCGTAGGTGACTACCAACGGGATTGGGACCAGCAGATTCCCTTGTTTTTGATGGCCTATAGAAGTGCCGTGCATAGCACTACTAGACATACGCCGTTCGAAATCTTATTTGGTGGAATAGCTCGTTTACCCAGTGAGGTGAAATTTGGATCTCCTACCAATGAGTACAGAAATGAAGAAGAGTACGTGGCGGACCTTAGGGAAAGGCTTAGGGATATACACCAAAGGACCAGAAGCCAGATTAAGATGACGAGCGACCGCATGAAGACCAGGTATGATGCCAAGGCAACAACGTCAGGATTCCAAGAAGGAGATCTGGTGTGGCTGTATAATCCCCATCGCCAAAAGGGGAAATCACCTAAATTGCAGCAGAACTGGGAAGGTCCCTACAGAATAGTAACCCGCATCAACGACGTTGTCTACCGCATCCAGCGAGGACCAAGGGCCAAAATGAAAGTAGTTCATGTGGACCGACGGCGTCGATACAATGGCCAAAGTGAGGACGCACTTGTTCGGGACGAACAAGTTAAGACGGGGGCAGTGTAACATAATGTAGCATAATAACTACGCTCCAAAAGTATGCAACAGTAATGTAGCATAATAACTACGCTCCAAAGGTATGCAACACATTCCGAAGTGTTTTTTCATTCGAGGCTCGTGTACGGTGTTCTCGTCTCGAACGGAGAGAAATCAAAACGGTCAAAGAAAACGTAACTTTAAATCTAACTGAAAGAAAATATGTACAACTTTAACTGGTATGCAAATAAAACCACTTTCGTTCAAGGTTATAAATTCTGTGTTTTATTCGGTTTCTTGTTTTTTCTTTATATATGGATCGTACATATGTATATACATAGGTTGACATTCGGAGTAATTCGTCGATTTGACATAATTTCCCTTTTGGGAAATTACTCCGTGCGTGGGTGGATACAGAGATCTGGACCATGGTGACGTCAGCGTCTACATTCTCCCCCAACGATGAACTACGTTCTTAATTTGCACGCCCCTTGCTTGTTCTGCCTTCATACTATTTGACCATATGGTTCTCGCCGGTCTGCTGTCTAACTTGTTGGTATACAATGCATGCGTTTGGGTACATGAAAAGAAACAACAGATTATTGCGTATGGTAAAAGGATATACAGTGACACAAGAAACAGTAACGGACAAATCTACGAGAGAATGCCTATCAACAACTCCAGCAGTCAATCTCACACATGATCCCGTTCATTTGCGAGCGCAGGTGACTTTATTTTTATCCTCTTGCTGTTATGTGGGGGTAACGATCGCTGATTGCAGTTTGCGTGTTGTTGTTGTTGCTGCGAAGACAATGCTCAGTTGGTGTTGAAGTCAGATACGATGACAGTATGGCGATCCTAGTAAGCTCTCCTGCTGCAGTTGTTCTTGGCGTATGTTATGTCGTGACGTCTATGTTTAGTTTCGGTGGTGCGTGTGCTAAATCGTTGATAATTGTTATTAAATTGAAAGGTTTTAATCCAATGTAATCCAGGTGAGTAAGTTTATAGTATATGTGTAGTAATTCATTTGTATAAAAAAATAATAAAAATATTGGAGTTGTATTTTTGCTGGCGTCCATCGATGATGTGCATGCGTGTGTGTGTGTGGTGAATGATGAATGGAGTTCTTCAGTAGTTGGGTGTTTTGAAGAAATGAGTTTAGATAATTGTGTATGATGAATTGATTGTGTGTTTTCTTATGTGTGGTACTTGTTGATTGAGTGAATGAGTAAGTGTGAGGGAGTGGTCTGTAAGAAAGTGTGTACGTGGTTTGGGTTGCAGTTACGGACGGGTTTGGTTGAGAGTGAGTGTTGAGTAATTTTGAATTTAGATCTGAGTGGGTTTGAATTGTGTTCATCTGATGACAGTGGTGTGAACAAGTTATCGTCCGTTGATTTGAAAATGTGTTAATGTGGTATGATATTTTTTATTTTTTTTTGAATGGATGAATGAAATGTTTTGTGATTACTGGATGTGTTGAATTTATATTGAATTTGAGACGGTTCGTTCGTTGTTAGCGGACAGAGTTTTGTTATTGGCCGTTTTAGAATTCCCTGTTCCGTTTTCACTTTGACGACGCGTGTAACTATTACCATATAATATTCTCCTTGTCATTGCTTCCAGAACAGAGGCCTCGAATTTAAACACGCTTCGATTTGCGTCAAAAGCGTGGCGAGCTCCTCAAAGGTTAGTGTACCATTTCCGACAATCCGTTTTAGGTGGTATTTGACACTCTTGACCCCTGCTTCCCATAATCCTCCGAAAAGGGGGGAAGGTGGAGGAATCAAGTTCCACTGGGTTCCTTCTGCTGATATTATATCCGCTTTCTCCTTCCAGTCTTGGATGGCGTTTTTTATTAGGCGGCGTAGTTCTGCCTCGGCTCCCACAAAGTTGGTTCCGCAATTGCTATAGATTTATCCGCAGACCCCTCGTCGTGCTGCAAATCTTCTAAAGGACGCTAGGAAGCTTGGGTAGTAAGATCACTTACATCTTCTAAGTGGATAGGTTTTGGGGCTAGGCAAACGAACACCGCTATGTACCCCTTGTGGCATTTAGATCCTCGACCCTTCCATGCCCGGATGTTGATAGGTCCTGCATAATCAATACCTGTGTGGGAGAAAGGTCTTGATACCGTGACTCGGGGTAGCATGTTGTACAGCTGTTGATGTGTTTCTTTACAGCTCGTTTGATTTGGAATACCCAATATTTTCGTCGTATATGTACCATCATAAGCTGGATTCCTCCGTGCAGTGACCTTTCATGAGAGTCGCGAATAATGAGTTTGGTGAAATGATGTCTGGGTTCCAAAATTATAGGCTGCTGTTGGTCATAGGGAATGTTTGCATGACTTAACCTTCCGCCAACCCGAAGAATTCCTTCTCCGTCTACGAATGGATTCAAGGATCCCATACCTTTGGATTTCGTGCCTTCAGTGAACATTACTTGCTGAGCGCAGCGCGCAATTATTTTTCTAGGGTTGTCCAGTTCGTTTGGTGAAAGTGATCCGACGTGACGGTTGGAGCGGTATGCCTTCGCGTTGTTGACAAAGCGCTTACACCAGGCTGCTACGCGGATCAGTCGGGTTAAATTTGACGATCGATGAGTTAGTTGGATAAGAGTATTTTCTACCAATCCAGAACTGTGTACTTGAATTTTCCTTTTGCCTTCCTCTGTAGTGAGACTTGTTGGTTGCGCTGGCAACTCGAAAATCCAAGTCGAATGGAGAAATTCCGGTCCATTTCACCACAGTGTTTCAACAATTAATGCCGATGGCAGCATACCTCTGGACGTTAAATCGGCTGGATTGAGTTTAGTTGGGACGTGCTTCCACATGTGCACCTCCGTCAGCCATTGGATCTCCCCTACTCGATTACTGATGAATGTCTCCCATCGTGAAGCCGGTGCGAGAATCCAAGACAGTGTTATTGTAGAGTCTGTCCATGCGTGCATCGTGGTATCCTTCAGCTCGAGTGTGTGTGCTACGTAGCGTAGCAATTTGGCTACCATGACAGCACCGCAGAGCTCTAAGCGGGGTAGACTGACCGGTTGTACTGGTGCGACCTTGGACTTCGACATTATGAGGTGCATATGGACGATACCTTGGCTATCTTCCGCCCGAAGGTAAACTGCTGCTCCGTACGCCTTCTCCGACGCATCGCTAAAGCCGTGCAACTCTACATGGTTCTTCATGCCAACTGTTTGAACCCACCTTGGAATCCGTATTTTATTAATGACCGGTAAATCGTCGTACAAGCAGTTCCATCCTTCAAGCACCTCATCCTCGATCGGCTCATCCCAAGATAATTTTCGTTTTCAGAGAAGCTGCATGATGAGTTTCGTCTTCAAAATACACGGTGATAACTATCCCATGGGTCAAACATTCGAGCAATTGTAGACAGTACAAACCGTTTTGTTGGCTCTGGGTTATCTAGAGGCGTAAATCGAAAACAGAAGTTGTCTGATTTGGGAAGCCAATGAATGCCCAACGTTTTTATTCGGTCTGAGCTTTCCGAAGGAACTGATAACGATGCCTCTCGATCCTGGATTGGAATTTCCTTTAGCTCTTCTGCGTTCGCTGTCCATTTTTGTAAGTTGAAACCGGCATTTTGTAAGACGGCCTTAACCTCCTTTCTTTTAGTTTTAGCTTCTTCAATGGTATCTGCACCAGAGAACAGATCGTCGACATACACCTCTGTAAGAATCATCTTCGCAGCCTTCGGATATTGAACTTCTGCCGCTTTCGCTGTTGCCATCAGTGTCCGAATCGCTAGGTAAGGAGCTGAAGCCATTCCAAACGTTACCGTTTTGAGCCGAAAAATCTTCAATTGGTCAGTAGGATGCTTGCGCCAGAAAATCAGTTGGTAGTTTGAGTCAAACTTCGTTACCCATATTTGCCGGTACATTTTCTCAATATCCGCTGAAAAAGAGAAGCGGTACAGTGTCCATCGAAGTGTGACATCAATGACATTGTGTTGCAAAGACGGGCCAGTCATCAGATGATCATTTAAAGAGGACCCGTCAGATGTCCTATATGATGCATCAAACACGACCCTCAGTTTTGTTGTCGAGCTGGTTTCCTTTAAGACAGCATGATGTGGCAGAAAGTAATGACCTCTGTTGCATACGTCGTCTTCATCAACTTCGCTCATGTGACCCAATTGCAGGTACTCCTTAATGCATGAAGCGTACTTGTCATGCAATTGATGATCGGCTGCTAGACGTGTCTCCAGGGACTTGAAACATTGAAGAGCTCCTTCACGTGACCTACCTAAAACAGGATGAACATTTTCCTTGAACGGAAGTGCTATTTGATAGCATCCATCTACCATACGCCTTACATTTTGGACAAAATGTTCTTCGCAAGCCACGTCTTCGGTGGTGGCATACCGCTCGAATGGAGTTTCCTCAAGTTCCCAGAATCTTCGAAGTTGTGCATCGACGTCGGATGTTTGAAAGAAGGTTCTGATGGATCGAGGTTCAATTGGTGATCTGTCGAACAAAATCCATCCCAACTTGGTTTTCTGAGCAACAGGCATGGTCTTATCTCGATGACGCACCAACTCTGGCGGCATTATGCTAATACATCACTGCCCAACAGCAGATCGATTTTGGCTGGCTTGTGAAATGATGGGTATGCTAATTTTAAACCGCTGAGGTGCCTCCAATCGCCTACGGAAAGGATTCGGGACGGGAGATACCCAGACAGTGACTGGAATATCAACGCCTGTGTGGTCGTTTCGAAGGCTGTATAATACGACGCAACAGTGATATCTACGACCCTTTTGCAAGTGCCACTGTTGACCAACCCTAACCCGGACACCTCGACATTAGTGGATTTTGATTTCAAGCGGAGGAGTTGAACTGTAGACTCCGTAATGAAAGAAGCCTCCGAACTAGAATCCAGCAATGCCCGGAGAAGTAAACTATCTCCCGAAGACGTCTTTACCTTTACAATGGCTGTTGCTAGCAAAACCTGTGTGTTGGCGTCATGTGTTGCGTGGTGGTTTCTCGCGCCAGAACTGGTTGAAGGTTGTTCTTTATTGGATGGATGGAAAGTTGGAGCTTCGCTGTTAAATGTTTAGGTAATACCTATATATGTTTGTGTTTGATGTGGTGGTTGGACCCCTTGAATATGTGTGTTAGTTGGGTGTGAATTTGGAAATTGATTTGTATTGTTAGAAGAATGAGGGTTAAAATTGAATGGGTTATTGTGTAAAAGCGAATGATGTGGCTGTTGACAATAATAACATCTACGTGAACTAGGACATTATTGTGACGTATAGTCATTATACGCCAAACAGTTAATACATAGACCTAATTTGTTCACATTTTGCTGTTTATCAGAAATGCTCATTTTCAGAAACTTATTGCACTTTCTGATAGCGTGCTGACCTTTGTTACAAAGTTTGCAAGTGAACTTCGAGGTGCTTGGTTGAACATGGAAAGAGTTTCGCTGTGGTACCTTTTTGGATGAATCCACTGGTGGTCGACCCTGCTGATAATTAACCGCCTCCAACGTACGGAATCTTGTTTCAAAAAATTGGGTAAATTCCGCAAAAGTGGGTAGTTCCTTGCTGTTTTCTTTGCATTACAGTTTCTCCTCCCAAAGCTGTTGTGTTTTTGAAGGAAGTTTTTGCAGCAGAACGTAAACTAATATCACGTCCCAGTGTTGTACGGGCACCTTCAAGTTGTCCAAACTGTGCACCACTTCTCTTGATGTGTCTAACAGCTCTTTGATGGATTCAGCTCACTCTTGGGTTATCGTCGCCAAATTAAATAGACACTTGAGTTGAGTGTTCACCAAAAACCGTTGATGATCGTACCTGTCTTGAAGGATAGCCCATGCTTTAGCGTAATTGCCGTTAGCAATACCCAAATGCGCTAAAATCTTCTCGGCTTCTCCAGAGACACTTGTTTTAAGATAGTGCATCTTCTGGATTTCCGACAACGATGAATTGTGGTGAACAAGAGACACAAACAAATCGTGAAAACCTCGCCAAGACACGTAACTCCCTGTGTTTGGCGCTTACCGTTTTTACTCCGAAAACCTAAACGATGCCAGAAAAAAAAAAAAAAAAAAAAAAAAAAAAAAAAAAAAAAAAAAAAAATAAAAAAAAAAAAAAAAAACGTACAATGCCAGAATCACCAACATTGACAGAAACCTTAGGGTGAGATCGCAAGCTGGACTTAAGCGGCAAACATACTCCCGCCGTTGAAAGGTCTTTCAACTACAACTTGCCAATAAAGGACACAGCTTGGAGATCGGCCGTTTAACTTCTCCCTTGGCGGTGATAACGGTTGCAACGCGAGTTAGACCATCTCGTCCTGGGTATGTTCTAGCGATTTTTCCGATGAGCCATCGGCACGGCGGTTGATTTTCCTCTATGAGGATAACGATATCGTTGGGTTGAGCTTGTTCGCATCTTTTCAACCATTTAGGGCGCTTTCGAAGTTGAATTAGATAGTCTTGAGACCATTTCCGCCAGAAGTCTTGATGAAGACGCTGAAGGTATTGCCATCGATCCAGCAACGAAGTTCGTGTAGATAGGAGCTCCGGCTCAGGTACAGTTGTAAGCGGTCGCGCGATAAGAAAATGAGCGGGCGTTAACGGGTCCATACATCCTTCGAATCGGGAACAGAGTGGCCTAGAGTTGGCGCACGCTTCGATCTGGCAAAGTACTGTTGAAAACTCCTCGAAAGTCAGGCAAGCTTGTCCTAGAACTCTTTTCAAATGAAACTTTACCGTCTTTACTCCGGCCTCCCACAGGCCACCAAAGTGAGGGCCATGCGGAGGTATGAAGCTCCAGGCAATTCCGCGTGCAGTCAATTCACAGGAGACGTCATCTTGAAATTGTTCCGAGCTTAACAGAGTGGCCCACTCCCGAAGCTGCTGATTGGCGCCAACAAAATTAGTACCATTATCGCTAAAGATAGTGTGGCACTTGCCGCGGCGACCAACGAAACGACGCAATGCTGCAATGAATGCTGATGAAGAGAGCTCCGAGACCAGCTGATGCATTGCCTTAGTAGCCATGCAGATAAATAGCGCAATGTAGACCTTGTACTGCTTGGCACCTCGTCCTTTCCATGGGCGAGCCATAAACGGTCCGGCGTAATCGACGCCAGTATTTCCGAAGGTAATTCCAGGTTCCAACCGTTGCCTTGGGAGGCCAGCCATCTGTTGCTGGTAAGGTGCTGCGCGTTGTCGAATACAAGTAGTGCATCGAAAAATACATCGCTTGATCACATGATGAACGCCAATAATGAAATAGTGGAGTGAAAGAAGATATGTCATTTGACGCATTCCTGCATGCAGGTTCCTCAAATGGCAATCAAGAACAATTAGCCACGTTAAATGATGGTCCTTATGCAGTATGAGCGGATGCCTCTGCTCGAAGGGTATGTTAGCGCTTTCAAGTCGGCCTCCGACGCGAACCACGCCCGCTTCGTCGATAAAGGGATTCATATGCGAGTACTTGCTCTTACTTGAGACCACTTTGCCAGAAGACAAGCATTTGATCTCGTCACGGAAATGCTGACCTTGCATGAGCTTCACAAGCGCTATCTTGGCAGCGTGTATATCAAGGGGCGACAGATAGTAAATACGACGGGTTGCACTACGATTTTTTCATTTAAATAGGCGGATGCACCGCGCGATAACGCGATAAAGTCTATAAAGACTCGAAAATTTTGAACAGATGTCCGATTCACTAGTAATCACCGTTAAACAGACCGAATTCTCGTATTCCTCAGGGAATGCCTTGATGCCAGGAAATTCGCAAAATCTAATTGTCGTATTTTGTAAGAATGGCGGACCGTTCCACCAGAGATCTAAACCTTGTAAATGTCTTGGCATCAGACCACGAGTCGCACAATCTGCGGGATTTTCTGCCGAACGTACATAATGCCATATAGATGTCGGAAACTGAGCAGCAATCTGCGATATGCGATTGTCGACGAAGACGTTTCACTGACGGTGATATCCTTGAATCCAGTGCAACACTGCGGTTGAGTCGGTATATGCAAAACCGCCAATATCATGAATCCCAAGAGCGTCCTTGACCTTACTTAATAACTTGGTTAGCAGCAGAGCGCCACATAGCTCTAACCGCGGGATCGATAGGGTAGGTTTAACTGGCACAATTCGCGTTTTTGCACGGATGAGATTTATATCAACACTGTTGCCGTGTACGACTCGGAAGTATATTGCAGCCGCGTATGCTGATTCCGACGCATCAGTAAAACCGTGTAACTCGACTGTCTCCTTGCTGCTTGACTGTAACCAGCGCGGTATGCTTAACGTTTGTAAGGCGCTTAAGTCCGATAGGAAGGACGACCATTCATTGTAGAACTCCGGGGGAATGAATTCGTTCCAATCGACTCCCTTGACCCAAAGCCGCTTTATAAAGATTTTCCTTTTTACCACGACCGGTGATAACCAGCCTAACGGATCGAACATGCGAGCTATATCCGATAGCACCTCCCTCTTAGTCACCTGCAAACCAATAGTACGTATCGATGAAGAGAATTTGAAATTGTCGCGTTCAATATCCCACAGAAGCCCCAGTGTCTTCACTCCCCCTTCGCTTATGGACAACTCGGTGGCTATTTCCCGATGCTCGACATTGATGGTGTTAAGGAAGTCTGCTGAATTGGAGGACCACTTACGGAGGTCCATGCCCGCGCTCTGCAGAATAAGATTTAGGTCGTTTTTAATAGCCAACGCTTCTTCTACGCTTTCAAATGAAGAAGTAAAATCGTCAACATAAAAGTCGTTAATGAGGCTCTCCGAAGCCTTTGGAAAGCTCGACGCATTGTTCAGACCGATTTGTTTGAGGACCCTCGTCGCGAGAAATGAAGCGGAAGCCGTTCCGTAAGTTACGGTTTGAAGTACATAGTCGCGCGGTTTCTCTGTGACCTCCTCCCGCCATACGATCCTTTGGAAGTGGACGTCAGCCGAGTTAACGAGAACTTGCCGATACATTTTGGCGATATCGGCTTTGACCGCGATCCTATGTTTGCGAAACTTAACCGTACACCTAAACAAGTCGTTTTGTATGGTCGGACCCACAAGCAAATAGTCGTTTAAAGAGAAACGGTTAGTGGACTTGCATGACGCGTTAAAAACCACCCTCAGCTTAGTGGTCGCACTGCTGGGTTTAATCACCGCATGATGGGGCAAATAAAATGACGGAAGGTGAAGATCGAGTGGCGACACCGACGCCATGTGGCCTAAACGCTCGTATTCACGCATGAAAGCTACAAATTCGTCCTTGAGTCGCGAATTTCTAGAGAATCGTCGCTCCATAGCGTAAAGAAGTTTCAATGCGCCGCTGCGCGAGTCACCGAACTCAACTGGCGTTTTATTAAATAGAAGGCGAACTACGAATCGTCCATCCGAGTTAATGAAATGTGTGGAACGGAAATGATCGTCAATAGTCTTACTCACCTCGTTGCTAATATGAGATCCATCCTGAAAGCTTTCGTGCTCGAAGAATTGCCTTAACAGCCTGTCGAGATCCATGATTGAGTGGAACACACTTAAGCTGTTTTTATGATTCGACGAGATGTTCCCGGCGATTACCCAACCGAAAATTGTATTTTGGCCACCGGCGACACTGATGGATGGACGACTCTGCCCTCAGCGAGGATATCGAAGAATACATTAGCACCGAGTAGCACCTCAATTTTATTCGGACGATAACACTCTGGGTCTGCAAGTGGCAAGTGATTAAAATACGAAATCCTTTCATACGGAAACGGGGTAGTCGGTAAATCATTGGTAAGCATAGAAAGGACGAACGCCTGAACCGGAATGCTGACGGATTCATCGATAGATGACTTGATTTCGAGATTCACTTGACCGCGAGTACTATGAATGCTCCCACTCTGTCCTAAATAGACTATTGGAATTTTAGCATGACTTCTTTTTAGGCCCAAACGATGCAGGCATGCTTCCGATATTACCGTAGTTTGAGATCCCGAATCAAGTAATGCCCTACATGTCTGAAATTCATTACTCCCGTCTTTTATGCGAACTATTGCCGTCGGCAGCAACGTAAAATGCTCTCGATGTAACTGTGCCGAGTTCACCTTTAACCCGCGCGAACCGTTCGAGGTGGAGGGCTGGATGGGACTCGATAAGCTATTGTCCGAATGAAGCATAGTATTGTGTTTTAGACCGCACGCCTTGCAATTAGAAAACTTGCACTCGTCTATGTTATGCTTCGAATGGAGACAATTTGGACACGCACCGAGTATGCACTGCCAGATCCCGAAATTGTGAGCATTGGTATAACAGATGCCTTTGTTTACATTTAAAACACGACGATACTGTAGCGCTGAGCACTCGTCTGTCAGATTCTTTAGGCGCGCACCGACTGGCCGAATTGACGCGTCCGGTACGAGGCACTTGCAAACTTTCGAGCTCGTTCACCCTATCTTTTAGAAATTCGCTAAAATCAGAAAATGTTGGATCTTGAATGTCTTTAATTTTGCGCACCCATAACACTTTGTTGTCACTATCTAATTTCTTTAAGAGCACGTAAATGAGTAAAGTACCCCACGAATCAACGGGTAACTCTAGAGCTTTGAGCGCGTTTATATTTTCCGTCGTCGTGCTGAATAAGCGCTTAAGCTCCGCGAGAGAACCTTGTTTTATCCCTTGTTGATCGAAAATGTTATCTAGATGCGCGACCATTGTAAACTGCGGCTTATCGTAATGGGATTTCAACAATTCCCACGCGATGGTAAAATTTTTGTCGCTGAGCGGCACGTGTTTAACGATGGCTGCAGCATCTCCTCTGAATCGCGTTTGGAGGTACTCCAGCTTTTCGACGCCCGTCAAATTATCTTTCGATGTGACTATTGCATTAAAAAGGTCCCGAAACCGCACCCACTCATCGAATTTACCGGAAAACTCGGGTAATTTTACTTTCGGCAGTCTCGAACAAGACTGGTGCTTTGCAATCGTAATGTTCCTCCGCGGCGATTCAATCATCGCTTTCACGAGGTCATTTAAAGAACTTTGATTATCCGTTAATGCTTTTAATGACTTTTTGATATCACTTTCACCATCCACACGCGCCTCGATACACTTCTCAATCATTTCCGATAATTTTGTATGCGCGGTGTAAAACGTATTTTCGAAGTCTGCCCGATATTGAGCATTATCAGATCCTTCACCTCCGCCCTCGGATAATGCCTCAATTTCACTTTGAACACGTTCGAAGTCTAGCATGTGTTGTTCTAGCTTCGCTTGCCGTACTTTGCTCTGGGCCAAAGGAGTATCTGGTGTATCGCAGAAGGTAACGATGCGCGTTACCTGCCCCTTCAAAGCCGCTCGCTGTCGTTTCAGTGCATCCATGATTCCCAACTACGACGAATTCGACACAACCACGGCACTGACGCGACGATTGTTGTTTATGTTTCGCGTTGAGAAATGCGGATTGTCTCTGACCAATAAATGACGAATGATAACGGCACGATTAAATAGCGGCTGTGCGTAATAAATCAATTTTTTTTTTCAATTCTTGCTTCACGCTGATGACGATTTCTATGCTATGATTAATAGCCTTCCGCTCGTTACCCGATGGGCAAAGATTCCAGATTAGCACGATATGCAACGCGGTAGCATGTATGTGCATAGAATTACACGAATTAACGAGCGACTGCGATGATTAATTTATTAATAATTAATATCCGTGCTCGATAGGACCAAATGTTTCGCGCTTACCGTTTTTACTCCGAAAACCTAAACGATGCCAGAGAACAAAAAAGATTTCGAAAGCAAAACGCGTGTGTTGTCTTACAAGACTTGAACATCCAATACTTTATTGAAAAAAAGGAAACGGAAAAACAAAGATGATGAAAAAAAAACGTACATTGCCAGAATTACCAACATTGACAGAAACCTTAGGGTGAGATCGCAAGCTGGACTTAAGCGGCAAACACCCTGAAAACACTGGCACCGGAATATTCTTCAGCCTTAAATTCGCATTATGGGATGATTTAGTGTTGTCTGAGTCCATATTAGTGACCACAAATAAATCTAGTGAAATTTAGCTGAGAAGTGTTTTATTTTATTCGCCTATGGGTTTTCTTGGCTTTTTCGATTCACTCTTGCTTTTTCCTCCCTCTTCTAGCTACAGCCCGGAGTCGCCATCAATACCCCCATCCAGAAGTGTAACATTATTATTATTAATATTATTATTATTAATATTATTATTAGTAATTTTATTATTATTAATATTATTATTTTTAATATTATTATTATTAATATTATTATTATTATTATTATTTTTAATATTATTATTATTAATATTATTATTTTTAATATTATTATTTTTAATATTATTATTACTATTAATATCATTATTATTAATATTATTAATATTATTCTTCTTCTTCTTACAGCGAAGTTATGATCCGAAGAAGAAGGATCACAACCCTCCCACTTTACTGCATCCCTACTGGTCCGCCTGTGGGGTTTGCCGGTTTGGCCTCAGGAAGTACCGGCAGGCTTCCCGGTTTCGGATCACTTCGTCACTGAGGCCAATCAAATGCTGGTGTTTTTGCATTTGTGTAATACAGTTGTTTTTTGGTCTGCCTTTTTTGCGCGATTGCGTAGGAACTTTGACTGATATTGCCTTTTCGACAGGGTTCGGAGGATCGCTCCTTTGAATGTGACAATTCCAACTGAGCCGGTCGTGCTCTATCTTGCTTGTGATGGGTTCTTTTACATGAAGGCTTCCTCGAATCTTTGAACTTGTTATTCTATCAATCTTCGTTACTCCTGCTGTCATGCGAAGCATCTTCATCTCAGCTGCCGTTAACTTGCCCTCATACTTTGTGTACATTGTCCAGCATTGTGAACCGTATGTGAGCGCCGGACGTACAACTGCGGTGTAGAGCCTTCTTTAAGCTTAGGGGGTATTTTTCCATCACAGAAGATAGCGGAGTTTTCTCGCCACTTCATCCACAGTACGCTTACGCGATGATTGATGTCATCGTCACAGGTTGCTTCGCTATTGATCATAGATCCCAGATATTTGAACTTTTCACACTTGCGAAGCACTCTTCCATTCAACTAAATGTCTGGAATAGGCCGGTGTGGATCAGAGAACGGGCAGCACAGATACTCTGTCTTTTCCGAACTAATACGGTACCCATTTCATTCCAAAACATACACCCATACATCAAGTGCTCGTTGCAAGGCCATTTGAATTTCGCTTATGATAGCTCCATCGCCAGCAAAGAATAATTGATGCACTTTGGGGTCCGTCATTTTTCCTTCAAGCAGGTAATCAAGGACTGCAATAAATAGCAAAGGACTAATGACGCTGGTTGTACTTTGCTGGTGTACGCCGACTTTGATGATTTAGTGTTGTCTGAGTCCATATTAGTGACGTCCATATTGGAGTTGTCCTTTGCTTTGACCTTGTCGATTGTGTCTAATAGATCACCCCTATACTCAAAATACAACTCTCGAATTTGCTCGTAAGTAGTCTCAATCTCATCACCCTTTTCATCTTTTTCCAGCTCACTAATACACTTTTCATATATTTCAGCTGCCGACACCATTGTTTTCTCTAAAAGAGACAAGCGGCCTGCCAAATAATTCGTGTATTGGAACCTTTTTTGGAGAAATTTGAGACGTCCTTTTCGAGTTGTGAGAATACTCGAGATAATTTTGTACTTTTCATTTTACTAATTTTGTTTGAAATTTAGCACTCTTAAATATATATACATGCCACAAAAAGTAAAATAAAATTCAGTTACTTGTGAAAAGTTGATGTTTCAGCAGATGACTGTCCAAATTTCAATGGATCGTTGTTGCAGCCCAAGTCTCCCAGTTGCACACACAAGTCTTCCAAATGGAAAAAAACAGCACAATCACCAAAATCCCCAATAATCGAATCCAGCAAATCCAAAATAATCGAATCCAGCAAATCAAATCACAGCACACAATTTTAATTCTTATTTTATTTGCAAATCCACACAACAGTGTTGACAAAAAATTAAATTAAGTTACAAAAAAACTAATCCGGCTCGAAGGACCAAAATGTTCTCGTTTCGAACGGAGAGAAATAAAAACGGTCAAAGAAAACGTAACTTTAAATCTAACTAAGAGATAATATGTACAACTTTAACTGGAATGCAAATAAAACCACTTTCGTTCAACGTTATAAATTCTGTGTTTTATTCGGTTTCTTGTTTTTTCTTTATATATGGATCGTACATATGCATATACATAGGTTGACATTCGGAGTAATTCGTCGATTTGATATAATTTCCCTTTTGGGAAATTACTCCGTGCGTGGGTCGATACAGAAATCTGGACCATGGTGACGTCAGCGTCTACATACATACGGATTATGGCTAAGTCGACGTCGCAGAATTAAGAGAGAATTATAACCGCAAGAGAATTATAACCACAAGAGATTATTGGCTGCAGCTGTCATCTTGGAATTATTACATCAGAATTTTCTTGTTCCAGTGGTCGAAGAATTTGCTAGAAGTCGAAATGCGACTCTATAAGGACAGATGGCGATCGAGGCAAGGAAAAGTGATAATGGGCGAAGTTGTAATTTTGTAATAGATTGAAAGTTAAGAGTTAACAAGAAGAAGTAATTAGTTTGGATTTGTGAATTAAGGAATTGAAATGAGATAAAATCATTTGAGAAGAAAGAGACCTTGTAAGGGAAGAATTGGCGAAGAATAATATAGTGTGAACTTGAATTGTTCTATAAACTCAAAAAAATAAAGAAATTATATCACAGAATACCGTTTTATCTACTCGAGCTGTAGCTCGCATATTACAATATTATTGTTAGAAAAGTGGGGAACGACCGAGTCGAACCACCACCACTAAGTGTACTACTACTAGAAACTACAAGAGAAGAAGAAAACAAGACTCACATCAACCAACCGCTGCCATCAAACGCTGCCATCATCCGCTGCTATCAATCGCTGCCATCTTCGCCGCCCACAGTTATCTAATACAACCCGTCTGGTTGTCTGCAGCTATTCGCAGCGAAATTCTCCTATCGCCTTCACTTCACTTCCTAAAGAGACACGAGATTAAAATAAAATTAACACACAGGTAATAAATCTCGCTTCCAACTTTAGCCACCTTTCAATGCTCCATCAACACCCCACCTCTCCAGAGTCATCTTGCTTGCCCTAGTAAGCATCATCATCAACCCTTATCGTCGAAACAGCGGGTTACCTCCAGCGCCTCCGTTATGTCCATCAGCCGTCACCTATTGAAAGAAAAATTCATTAAAAAGGTAATTTAACAAGTACCTCACTACTCACCTGTTATCTTCCCCAAGGTTTACCTGCAATGCTTTATGCAGTACCCATCACATCATCTAAGCGTAGTTGACTGAAAAGAAACCCACCCGCAATATATACCTAGGCAAAAGTTTCACCGCACCGAAGAAAACAACCCCGATTTCAACAGAGATTACTTGCGCAATTGTACACGGCTGCACCTGCGCTGGCACAACCGCGGACCCCTTGATTCAGCAACGATGTCGACTTTCCCCATGGCATAGGCCACCGAGGAATCCAGTTTCGTTTACTGGAACAAAGGGATCGAATGCACCCGCGAAAAACACCACCGGGAAAGGCAATAATGGCAAAAAAAAAAGTAAACAAAGATCTTAATCACTCACCTATTGCAGAGGGTATCCAAATATAGCCGACAACAAGTTGTGACGAGTGGACAATTATCTTCATTGGAGTGCGACTGAACTTCGGACTCCTCCCAGACGGGAAAACACCTGGATTTATCGACCCGAGAACACTCGAATCCGATGAAGTACACGGCGCGGAACTGCTGCCAGGAGGAACCGCACTCTCCTGGAACTTGGTGTCGGACGAAGAAGGAAATCATCGCACACACGCCCGAATCAAAATAAATCACTTTGGTGAAAAGAAAACGCCCGAAAAAAACACAAAACAAACGTGAAAATACACGGCGCAGAGGAAATAAAAAGAAAATTGCCGAAAAAAAGAGGGAATTCTGACGTCTGTCAGCAATGTCATCCGGGGCACGTTCAGTACACTTTTTGATGCGGCGCTCCCATTCAGATATTCTGCGGGTTGGATTACATTGGTGTGCTGTAGGATAAAAGAGAAATAGTTGGGAATTGCTGGGAAAATACAGGAGCGCGTTTTAATTGCAAGAAAGCGACGAAAAGTGCCAAAAAAATGAAAAATGCAATTATTGTCAGAGGCAATAGACCCCTCGTTATAGAGAGAAAATTACCGTCAATAAGGGGAAATAGGCGACGATGGCAAGGAAAAGGTGGACAAGTGGAAATTTGGCACAGAAAATTTTCCAAAATAGCGGAGGAAAAATCCAAAAGGCTGGAAGGTAATTGGAAGTTTTCATAATTTTTTTGGAATCTTTCCAGGCGCGAGTGAGATGACAAGAGAGGACGGATAGGTTCAACGAGGGAAATTTTGGTGGAGAGTTGGAAGCGTTTAAAAGGATCGCGTTCGGCATATGAGATTGGCTTTTTGCTGGTAATAGTCTTCGGGAAAGGAACTCGAAATCGAAAGTTCGTCGCGATTTTAATCGAACTGAATGAGCGGAAACCGAAATCCAACGAAAGGGTAGCGCGAAAGTACCGAAGTAGCGGATCAACGGATCAACGTGGAAAAACGGAGACAGCCGGAGAAAAGATGGAGCCCGAACAACAAATTACAACAACAACAAATTTTTTTTAATTAACAAAAAAAAACTCTTGGGAACCACAAATAAATCTAGTGAAATTTAGCTAGGAAGTGTTTTATTTTATTCGCCTATGGGTTTTCTTGGCTTTTTCGATTCACTCTTGCTTTTTCCTCCCTCTTCTAGCTACAGCCCGGAGTCGCCATCAATACCCCCATCCAGAAGTGTAACATTATTATTATTAATATTATTATTATTAATATTATTATTAGTAATTTTATTATTATTAATATTATTATTTTTAATATTATTATTATTAATATTATTATTATTATTATTATTTTTAATATTATTATTATTAATATTATTATTTTTAATATTATTATTTTTAATATTATTATTACTATTAATATCATTATTATTAATATTATTAATATTATTCTTCTTCTTCTTCTTACTGCGAAGTTATGATCCGAAGAAGAAGGATCACAACCCTCCCACTTTACTGCATCCCTACTGGTCCGCCTGTGGGGTTTGCCGGTTTGGCCTCAGGAAGTACCGGCAGTCTTCCCGGTTTCGGATCACTTCGTCACTGAGGCCAATCAAATGCTGGTGTTTTTGCATTTGTGTAATACAGTTGTTTTTTGGTCTGCCTTTTTTGCGCGTTTGCGTAGGAACTTTGACTGATATTGCCTTTTTGACAGGGTTCGGAGGATCGCTCCTTTGAATGTGACAATTCCAACTGAGCCGGTCGTGCTCTATCTTGCTTGTGATGGGTTCTTTTACATGAAGGCTTCCTCGAATCTTTGAACTTCTTATTCTATCAATCTTCGTTACTCCTGCTGTCACTTTTTGCTTATAATTGGGCGCACTTCTTCTTCGCGAGACCTTTGCAACAACTACATATCACTTCAAGGCGAGCTTTTTCATCTTTATTAGTAGAAGAGCCATTGCTGTCGAAGAAATTAGGAATGCCGTCAAATACTCCAAAAAAAGAAAAGCGGTTGAACCAGACGAGATACCCTCAGAGTTCTGGAAAAAGATGGGAGACATCGGGTCCAGATGGCTAATGATTCTTATATCCAAACTTATGAGCGGTGATCCAATGCCTAATCAGTGGAGGGAAAGTTATCTTCTTCCTTTGCACAAAGGGAAGGGCGATACGCGAAAGTGCGATAACTACCGTTCTGTCGAGCTGATGTCACACACCATGAAGATCGTTGAACGGGTATTAGACGGCCAACTGTGTAAAATAATAAGGCTATCTGATGACCAAATGCAATCCAAAGTATAAAGATCATAATGGAAGACATCGTGATTCCTTAAATTACTTGCATATGGTGTTGGTTGATATTTAAAAAGCTTTTGATAGACAACCAAGAGATCTCTTATGGGTGCTGCTAAGACAACCAGGAGTTCCAAAAACCTACGTGCGCATGATCATGGACATGTGGGAGCAAGGACAAGAGTGAGAAGAGTTCCCAATCCCAATCAAAGTCGGTGTACACCAGGGAAGCGTCCTTAGTCCTTTGCTATTTATTGCAGTCCTTGATTACCTGCTTGCAGGAAAAGTGACGGACCCCAAAGTGCATCAATTATTCTTTGCTGGCGATGGAGCTATCATAAGCGAAGATCAAATGGCCTTGCAACGAGCACTTGATGTATGGGTGGATGTTTTGGAGGGAAATTGGTACCGTATTAGTTCGAAAAAAATATAGTATCTGTGCTGCCCGTTCTCTGATACACACCGGGATATTCCAGACATTTATTTGAATGGAAAAGTGCTTCGCAGGTGTGAAAAGTTCAAATATCTGGGATCTATGATCAATAGCGAAGCAACTTGTGATGATGACATCAATCATCGCGTAAGCGTACTGTGGATGAAGTGGCGAGAAAACTCCGCTATCTTCTGTGATGGAAAAATACCCCCTAAGCTTAAAGAAGGCTCTACACCGCAGTTGTACGTCCGGCGCTCACATACGGTTCACAATGATGGACAGTGTACAAAAAGTATGAGGGCAAATTAACGGCAGCTGAGATGAAGGTGCTTCGCATGACAGCAGGAGTAACGAAGATTGAGAGAATAAGAAGTTCAAAGATTAGAGGAAGCCTTCATGTAAAAGAACTCATCACAAGCAAGATAGAGCACGTCCGGCTAAGTTGGTATTGTCATGTTCAAAGGAGAGATCCTTCGAACCCTGTCAAAAAGGCAATACCAACCAACGTTCCTACGCAATCACGCAGAAAAGGCAGACCAAAAAACAACTGGATCACACAAATGCAAAAACACCAGCATTTGATTGGCCTCAGAGACGAAGTGATCCGAAACCGGTAAGTCTGCCAGTACTTTCTGAGGTCAAACCGGCAAACCCCACGGGCGAACCAGTAGGGATGCAGTAAAGTGGGAAGGTTGTGATCCTTCTACTCCGGATCGTAACTTCGCCGTAAGAAGAAGAAGATTATTATTAATATTATTATTATTAATATTATTATTATTAATATTATTATTGTTAATATTATTATTATTAATATTATTATTATTAATATTATTCTATCCTAAGGCCGGGCTCAGACTACTAGAGGGGTCAGCGGGTGGTGGATAGCTGAATGGCTTACAGATATGTGGGTTAGCTGCGAATAACCAATAAGCAGTCCCGGACCAAGAGCGGCAGAAATGGAGGGCGTGACGGAAGTAGATGCCGCCCTTTAAATAACATCCTTCCCATAAGGCAAGTTGTTATGCGACCCGTGCCGAGGCCTGAACGGTGGTGGGGAAGTAAAATCCATACAGCATCAATAACGGAGCCCTCCAGATACCTGGCGACCTCTGGTTATAATTAAATGCCTTACCACATTTTAACGGGGGCTATGATGTGGTGCACCTCAGTTCCCCCTTGCTCGTGGGAACCAAATTTATATAAAAATGGAAAAAGAAATGCAAAAAAACAAGAACAAAAAAACCAAAAAAAAAAAACCATGACACGACAGACGACATGTGTAGTGGAAAGACACCAGGAAGCAAATCCATTCAAAAAAAGCTCAAGAATGCAAAGGTCACCACAATCAGCAGGTACGCCGCTAGCTGGGGTGCAGGCGCATATACTACCGCAAGCTGCAATTGTATCTCCAACAAAGTGGAGTTGCAAATGAAGTAGAGAGCGACGAGGCTGCGCGACTAGATCTGCTAAAACGGAAAATTGAAAAAATTGAGAAGCAAGAAGAGGAAGATTTGATGAGGGCATGGAACGTGCTTGAGATGGTTCCAAATGTCTCACAGAAAAACCTAAAAATGGAAATTCGGACTGGTCTCAAGAAGTTGCAAGAAGCTCTAGACGATGGCAGATCAAGTCGCGAAATCAGGAATAGGGATAGAGAAGCACTGCAAAACCTGGAGAAAACTGCTTCCAAAAAAGGTGAAAAGATTATGAACTTATGCCCGAAACGAGGCAGAAGAGAGCCCTGGGGATACAAACAAGGTACTACCTGTTACAAAGAAGAAGAAGGAGGAAGATCTTCTCGCAGCCTGGACTACTGTGAACCACAAAAAGTCAGAAACTTGCGGATGCTGGAGAAAGAAGCGAAGACTTCCGGTGGAAGAGAAGCTGCTCCCAACAAAAACTGATTGATTGATTGACGCCGGCTCTACCCGCATTTTTATTAGCTTAATACAAGCACAAGAAAACTTAAACAATCTAAACTTAAAACTACAAAAAAAACTAAAATCTACTAGAAAGAGCAGGTAGGAGGTAGAAGGGGTTAATAGAAGGGGGTGTTGGCAAAATCAAGACTTGGCTAGGTGGAATTGAGGCGATTCTGAAGATTGTTTCGAAGGGTAGTTCTGCTGCAGTGGAAGTCAAAGGTGTTTTCCATATTGTTATCCAAACGCAACATTCTGGACAGTGGTGCGTTATAAGCATAATTGGTGCGATGACAAGTGAGACGGAAGAGGGGAATGGACCTTAGGTTACGGGGATTGGTATTAAATGAGACTAGTTGAAGGAGCGCGGGGCAATCAATGTGACCAGTAATTAGTTGATGGAGGAAGAGTAAGTCGGCAATTTCGCGACGATTTTCAAGAGATTGGATATTGATGAGTTTTAGACGATCAGAGTAGGGAGGCAAGTTGTATCTATCAGTCTAAGGGAGACCGCGTAGGGCGAAACGGATAAACCAGCGCTGGATGGCTTCAATACGTTGAATGTGGATAGCATAGTGTGGCGACCAAGCTTGGCTAGCATATTCGAGGATAGGTCTAACGAAGGTGGTATAAAGTGATTTGGTGACGTATGGGTTCGAAAATTCCTTGGACCAACGTTTTACAAAGCCAAGTGCAGAATTTGCTCTATTTATTATGTGGTCAATATGAGAACGGAAGTTAAGTTCCCTATCACAGATTACACCTAAATCACGCAAAGATGAAACTGGTGGGACGAGCTCGTTGCAGAGGAAGTAGTTCCTATGGGTTGGTGGAAGGCGTTTACGGGAGTAGGTGATGAATTGACATTTGCTTACATTAAGTTCGAGATGATTTTTCTGACACCAGAGAGACAATCTATTAAGGTCATCTTGAAGTGGGCGAGAATCGATGAGGGAAGATATGTATCTAAAGATTTTCATGTCATCGGCATAGACAGAGATACGAGTCTTTGATAATACAGTAGACGTCGTTGATGGTCAGGTCGAAAATTAAAGGACCAAGGTGACTGCCTTGAGGGACACCCGAAGTGGCCTTAATGGGGTTAGAGACAGAAGATCTAAATATAACCTCGTACTGTCGACCTTCCAAGTAAGATTTGATCCAATTGATAAAACCGGGTTGAAAACCAAGAGCTTTAAACTTAAGAATAATAATTTGGTGCGATATTTTATCAAATGCTTTACTGAAGTCAGTAGTAATAACATCAATTTCTTTGCCATCTTCAAATGCACACAGCGCCTGAGAAACGAATTCAGTTAAGTTTGTGGTTGTCGATCTACCTTTAAGAAATCCATGTTGGTTAGAAGAAAATAAGGATTTGCAATGAAAAAACATCGAGTCGTACACTATGCTCTCGAAGAGTTTGGGTATGCATGATAGTTTCGCGATAGGTCGATAGTTGGAAATTTCGTTTTTTGGACCTTTCTTGTGAATGGGGATAATGAATGAGTTCTTCCAAAGAAGCGGGAAAGATCCTTGCAAAATGGACAAAAGAAAAAGGGAAGTCAACGGTTGGGCCAAGTGGGTCACGCATTTTTTTAGAACTATTGCGGGCAACCCGTCAGGACCAGGAGAGTAGTCATCCTTAAGTTTATTAATCTTCTCTGCGACAAGTAACGATGTGATATCAACCGAGACTAATGACGTTTGGGCGCAGTTGTCCATATAAGAGAAGTAATCATGGTCTGGTTCGAGGATGCGGTCGGTAAACGACTGGCTAAAAAAATGAGCGAATAAGTTTGCGACAATTTTAGGGTCTGACGAAGAAGTGTTGGAGAGTTTAAGGCTAGATGGATAACTATCAGATTTTCGTTTGGCATTTATGAAATGATAAAAACGCTTTGGATCCGTGATAAGACTGGATTGCATTCGGTCAAGATAATCCTGGTAGAGAGCTTCGCATAGTTCGGCGAAGTGTGTATGTGTGTGCTGATAGATGGTGTAATCATAGCCAGAACGGGATTTCAGGTATGCTCTCCAAAGTTTATTCCTCTTGTTACGAAGTGAGCGCAATTGTTTGTTATACCAGGGTGGGGATGAAGAACAATTTTTTTGGAGCGAGTAGGGAACAGCTTGCAGAAAACAATCGAAAACTACAGTATAGAAAGATGCGAGAGCAGTATCCATAGCAACGTGTGCGTAGTTAAAATTAGCCTTACTGAGCAGGTTGTTAAGTTTGGCGAAGTCAGCTTTCCGAAAATTAAAGCTATATGAGTTCTGAGTGTGAATATTAGAATTTAAGTCACTGCAGGAAAATGAAAGAAAGAGGGGTGGATGGTAACGGTGTAAAGTAGAGAGAAGATGGCTACTTGCTATTACAATACAATTATCAGCATCAGATGAGAAGATAAGGTCCAGTTGTCTGTCAAGGCTATTAGTTATGCCACTGACTTGATGGAGGCCAGAGTTGGAGAGACAATCTGTGAAAAGGATTTCTTTGTCTGAGGTTGCATTTGAAGGGACAAAATGAGACTCATCCTCAGACGGAACCCATTGGAGTTGTGGAAGATTAAAATCCCCAAGGATAATGACATCATCGCTGGGATCCGTAACATCAAAGAGAGAGTCTATAGCATCTATAGCGAGTTGGTAGCCTTGAATTGGTTGGGAGGGGCGAATGTAGCAGCAAAGTAGGTACAGATTACGTTTAAGAATGGTAATTTTAGCGCAAATAAACTCAAAATTAGCGGTATGCGACGATTTATAAAGTGCTGAGTCGTAGCGATTGTGTACAGCCAGGAGAACTCCACGGCCAGAAGAATCATCGTCTTTCTCTAGACCATCATCGCGAAAAAATGTTAAATTCGGAAGTAAATGACTCATTACTCTTGAAGGCAGGGGAGAGATTTGTTTCAGAGAGGGCGAAAACATAGTAGGGCAACTTTTGAGAATTAAGGAACACAGTGGAGGTTTTGGTGCGCAAACCGCGTACATTTTGGTAGTAAATGGATAAGTGTTTAACGGTGTTTTTATCTGCGTTAGTAAGGCGTGGTTTTGTACTAGTTGGTATGTTAGGAACGAAAATAATTTTTAAAGTTTGTGCGAGTTCGTTGTAGATGTGAGATACGTTTAGATTCAACATGGGAAGCAAAAGTGGACAGATCATTTGCAACACATCTGGGCGGAATATCGAGACTTTCTTGATAGCGAACGAAGATCTGTTTCAGTTCGGCAGGATCGGTTGGGAGGCTTTCTTGATGAAGGGAGACCATGACGTTGGTCTTAGTAATCCCGTCGATACAGATGGTGTCGTCTTTATCATGTAAGTAGGCTAAATATAGACGCACATTATTATAGATCTTGTGGTCTCGAAAGCGTGAGAGAACATAGCGTCCATCTTCGCCAGAATCAGTAAGTTGCTTCGTAAGTCTGGCAGTAGGCGGAAGCAATGGATCTAAGAAGGAAGGAGGTGGTGCAACTAAGTTTGAAGAATTAATAGGCGGGGAAGTGGGCGAGTGAGAAATAATGGAGGGGCAAGACGATTTAGAGGGTGCAGGATTGAGAGTGTGGGAGTGAATGAAATTCGGAAAATTGACGGAGGTCGGTCTTTTACGATTAGAAGACGTTACAGGTGTAAGATCAAATGACACTCGATTGATATTGTGGTTATTTTGAGAGTGGGAGAAGGGTTAAGATTATGGGATTGGTTGAAGGGTTAAGATTATGGGATTGGTTGAAGCTGGGGTACTTTGTAGCTGTGTTGAAATACGGGTATAACCCCATTTTCATTTGCCAATTTGGGTGAGGCTCGGGCAGATTATTGCGATTGGGAAGTGAAGGGAGGTGGGCGGACGGCTTTGAGAAGGGGGCAGACATAGAGTTAGGCTTAGAGCTATGTTTATTATTAGTTTGTTTAAAATTAGAGTTAGTTTTATTAATGTTTTTATTATTGGGCTTAATATTAGAGCTTAACTTATCGGTCCATCGGGTCATACTCATTTTACCAAAAGCAAGAACTTCTTTCGGAGACTTAGGGAAAAGCCAGCCATATTTTGCGGGAAGGTCGATTTTGAAGCAACCAGATGTTGTGGATAAAATCCTCATGAATTTAAGATCGGTGATATGATACCGTTGTTGGAACATGATACGCACCCAGGACTCATCGGCAGATTTTGGAGCACTAGTCAGGAAGTAAGAAAAAGAATGGCCGTTTATCTCATTAGAAATATTTAGTTTTCTGAGCCTACTGTTCTACTACGATTGCGTCCACGTGGTTTCAAATTTCGATACGGTGTTGATGGTGCAAGTAGAATTAGCGGTAATTGCTGGTGGTGGGTTGCTGGTTTGGGGTTGGTCTTCACATACGCGGGCAGGGAAGGCAGTCAAAGACGTGGAAGTCGAGGGTGATGCGGTGTCAATTAGAACGATGTGTGCAGCGGAATTAGCGTTAAGAAACTCTTCATGCAATGATTTTTCTTGAGAAGAGTGTTTCACAGACTGGATGAAGTTGAATTTACTCGACACTAATTTGAGTTCGTCTATGATGTCATTCGTTGCTAACCTTGAGAGCTTCGTGGCAGTTAATTCTTCGATTACGGAATTCAAAGCTAGATGAATTTCACCAATACAATCAGCGTGATGGGCAGTATTCCTGTCAAGCTCCTTCAATGAGGTGGTGTGGCCGGAAAGTGTCTCAGATATGGATGACATATCGACATGGATATTCTTGAGAACTGGGGAGGCGATAGAGGACTTGGGGTTGTCGGTTTTGATTTTCTTATTCTTGAGTTCGTCAATTCCAGCGTTGGTTGATGCAATAAGAGTGAGCAAGTGATCGTATCTTTTTTCGCATTTATGGGAGGATTCTTTTATTTCTTTTAAAACGGAACTGTGATCAGAAGCGTAGTTTTCTAAGGAGAAAAAGAAACCAAAAACCAAAAAGCATGAGAGCCGTTCAAACATGAGGAGAGAGGCGGTCTTAATCAAGCCAGCAGAGGGAAAAACCTACGGGGAAATTTTGACGGAAATCCGAAGATAAGTCAATCCAGAAGACACTCAAACGGACGTAAAATCAATTTGGCAGACTCGTGCAGGAGACATACTTCTGGAACTAGGCAGCACGACGAAAAGCAGAAACAGTTTTCGCATGATTCTGCAAAATACTTTAGGAGAGGCGGGCAAGGTGAAAGACCTCATACGAAGTTCTACCCTAGAAATCAGAGATCTAGACAGCGTCACAAACAAAGAAGATGTTGAGGAGGCAATCAGAAATGAATTGCAAAATCATGCGGGAGATATAAAGGTTTCTATAAGCAAACCAAACAGCTGAAACTTGCTGTAGTGGAAATAAACGAGGAGGGCGCTAATAAGCTACTTCAAAAGGGAGGCATTAAAATAGGCTGGGTAAGATGCAGAGTCCGGCGAAGGGTGCTCGTCACACGGTGCTTCAAATGTCTTTATTACGGCCATCTTGCATGGAACTGTAAGCGCCCGGATAGAAGCTCTCTTTGTTACAGATGTGGCGAACAGCGACACAAGGCTGCTGCCTGTAAATCGACACCGCGATGTGTGCTTTGCACATATCTTAAAGGAGAACCCGAGCAGTTAGCGCACATTCCGGGATCAGGGGGCTGCGTGGCATTCAGGGAGGCGCTAGCAAAAGCTAAAGAAAGTGCATCACAATGATGAATATACTACAGTGTAATATGAACAGGAGCAAAACAGCAAACGACCTACTGACGCAACTTTGCTTCGAAAAGAATACTGACATCCTTATAATTAGTGAACCATATCAACAAAAGGACAGTCCATTATGGTTTGCGGATAACCTCTGCACGGCGGCCATTTGGGTTGTAGATCCAATTAAGATACCAGTAGAGGGACACGGCTCTGCAAACGGCTTCGCATGGATAAGAAGCAAAGGGGTAACCTTCGTTAGCTGTTATTTTACTCCCAACGAAAGAATACAAGATTTTCGTGGAAAATTACAGGGCTCGAGGATACTCTACGAGAAATGGAGGGAGATAAAATAGTTGCGGGGGACCTCAATGCCAAGGCGTTGGACTGGGGCATGCCACACCCGGACAGTAGGGGCAGGCTCATAATGGAGATGGTCGCCAGACTGGGTCTGATTGTTCTCAACACAGGACCTACGTCAATCTTTAGGCGACCTGGATACCGCGAAACTATCCCTGATATCTCTCTAGTATCAGGACAACTAGCGCCAAAGGTATTAACCTGGGAAGTCATTGAGGATTACACGGGTAGTGACCACCAATATATTACATTCTGCCTATCATCAAATGTACAGCTACGGTCAACAATAGCTGGAAGAAACAGACCAAGATGGAACGTTAAAAGAATGGAAAGGAGAGTTTTGTAACTACAATACGGAGGGGACAAAACACAATGCGGAACTTCGGGTATTCCACAGAGGGAGAAAATGCGGAAGCACAGGTAGAAGACACAATGCGGGTTATACACCAAGCATGCAACTCATTGATGCCACGAACATTCCTAGGAAACCATCGAAGTCCTGCATATTGGTGGACGGAGGATATAGCGAACCTCCGAAGAAAATGCCTTCAACTTAGAAGAAGGGCACAACGGGCAAGAAGAGGACCGGAATCCGCATAGAGGTCAGCGGAACATAAGTCTGCAAAAAAGGAATTTCGAGATGCCATCAAACGGAGCAAGGCCGAAAAATGGCGGTCGCTGAAGGAAGAGATTGATGAAAATCCATGGGGCCTAAGATACAAGATCGTCACAAAGACGCTCAGAGCAACCACATCGAGTCCAACACTGGGCACGGGAACAATGAGCAATATCGTCAACGCATTGTTTCCCACCCATCCAGTGAGAGAAGAGGAAGAGGACCAACCTGAAATAGGAGAAATACCTGGTTTCAGTGAAGAAGAGCTTGTAAGGGCTGTGAACTCTCTACAAAATAATAGAGCACCAGGCCCCGACGGAGTTCCAGCAGAAGCACTTAAAGTAACAGCGCACGAGTGCCCTCGCATGCTACTGGACATGTACAATAGCTGCCTCAAGGAAGGGGTTTTTGCAGCCCGCTGGAAAGTTGCAAGGCTGGTGTTGATCAGCAAAGGTAAAGGAGATCTAAACTGCCCATCATCGTACAGACCCTTATGTATGCTGGATGCAGCGGGCAAATTACTAGAAAGGCTCTTAAAACCTCGCATACTCATGGCCGTGGAAGAAGCTGGAGGATTATCTAACAACCAGTATGGGTTTAGGCGCGGGCGATCAACAGTAGATGCTGTAATACAAGTAGTGGAGACCGTTTGGACCGTGGTTTCCTCGCTGCGGAGCGAGGAAACCACCACTCACGCAAAATCTGCACCCTCGTCACCCTTGACGTTAAAAATGCATTTAACTTTTTTTTTTTTTTTTTTATAATTAGCACGCGCCAAATGGGATATGAATACTATTAAATTATTTCAGGGCACGGGCGTTTGTAGAAATTGAGAGAGATAGAGAAAGAAAGATTTGTGTAGTGGGTTTGAAACTTAGGTGGTATTAAGTTTCTGTAAACTCCAAGGGTGGCTGTCCAGATAACTGGGGAGCTTGTTTGTTTTGCTTTTTGTCGTTGCTCATGATTCACAGTATTTTTTTCCCACCACGATCAAGTTACATATAAGCCATATGACCACTCTACTGCCAGTGTTATGCCTTCACAGTAAAGTTGACTAAGCTTTCGCAATTGATCGACTTTTTCATTTATTTCAGACGAAATAAATAGATGATTGTTGAGATCAGGATTTGAACCGTGAACCAAGAGCGTGACAAGCGTTGATGTTACCACTACATCACGGCCACCCGTGGAAAAGAGGAAAGCAATTACCGCCGGAGCAGCCCAAGGGTCAATTTTGGGACCAGATCTTTGGAATATATCCTATGACAGCTTACTCCGATTGAAAATGCCGAGAGATACATTCCTAGTGGGATATGTGGATGATGTTGCAGCTATCATTGTTGCGCGCAACACAGAACTCGCCCAACTGAGTCTAAATGAGGTCATGCGACAGGTAAACAGATGGATGGAGGAGCATGCTTTAAGCCTAGCCATGGCGAAGACGGAAATAGTTCTACTCACCAAGAAGAGAATCCCTACCATAATACCGATGATAGCGGGTACTGAAATAATCCAGACAAAGGAAGCCGCCAAATACCTGGGAGTGACGATCGACACGAAGCTTACCTTTTGGTAGCAAATAAAGCGTACCTCGGACAAGGCTGCGTCAGTAACTGCAGCACTTAGCAGGCTGATGGCAAACACCAGCGGACCCAGATCAAGTAAACGCCGACTCCTGATGTCTGCGACGGAAACCATCCTCACATATAGGCAGATGCACTAATGAAGGAGAAATATCGCAAAAGTATGGCGGGGGTGCAAAGAAGAGGAGTTCTAAGAGTCGCTTGTGCTTACCGTACGGTATCAGAGCCAGCTGTTCTTATCGTAACCGGGATTATTCCCATAAGCCTTCTGGAGAGGGAACGGAAAAGAATTTACGAGAGAAAAAACGAAGTAGGCAAAGCGCAAGCAAGTTTGGAAGAGAGATCCCGTAACCTGGAGACTTGGCAGGGAATGTGGGAGATGGACCAGAGAGGGAGATGGACGAAGAGACTTATAGCAAACTTCCGAACATGAATCGAACGAAGACATGGGGAAGAAAATTACTACCTGACGCAGTTCCTCACCGGACACGGCTATTTCCGGCCGTATCTACACAAGATGGGAAAAATCGACAGTCCACAATGCAAATATAATGATGCGAGTCACGATGATGCCGATAACGCGTTTTTCCACTGCAATAGATGGAATGGGCAAAGAAGAATGCTACAAGAAGAACTCGGTGAAATTACAGCAGAAAACGTCATTGACGTGATGCTGCGAAACAAAAATAATTGGCACAAAATAGCTATATACATCGAAACTATTTTGCGTCAAAAGAAAAGGGAGGAGGACATATAAGTCTGATGAAGGCCTAACCGGCAAGAAAGAATAAACAAGTAACAGGATACAAAAAATTAAAAAGCCGGTCCCCAGAGGGGAAAGAAAATGACACCACTCTGAAGTAATGCGAAAGTGGTCCCAGAGTGGATGGTGTCAAGTTGAAAGGGGTTAAAGATGGTTTTTTAGTGAGTAACAAGTCCCCCACTACTCGAAAGAGAGCGGGCCCGTTTCTCGTGAGCATTAGCGATTTCCACTATCCTCAAGGCCAAAAACAAAAAAAAAATATTTTTATTATTACTATTATTATTATTACTATTATTATTATTACTATTATGATTATTGCTATTATTATTATTACTATTATTATTATTACTATTATTATTATTACTATTATTATTATTACTATTACTATTATTACTATTATTATTATTACTATTATTATTATTACGATTATTATTATTACTAATATTATTATTACTATTATTATTATACTATTACTATTATTACTATTATTATTATTACTATTATTATTATTAATATTATTAGTATTAATATTAATATTATTAATGTTATTATTATTATTATTATTAATATTATTATTATTATTAATGTTATTATTATTAATATTATTATTATTAATATTATTATTATTAATTTTATTATTATTAATATTATTGTCATTAATATTATTATTATTAATATTATTATTATTAATGTTATTATTATTAATATTATTATCATTAATATTATTTTTATTAATTTTATTATAATTAATTTTATTACTATTAATTTTATTATTATTAATATTATTATCATTAATATTATTATTATTAATATTATTATTATTAATATTATTATTATTAATATTATTATAATTAATATTATTATTATTAATTTTATTATTATTAATATTATTATTATTAATATTATTATTTTTAAAATTATGATTATTAATATTATTATTATTAATATTATTATTATTAATATTATTATTATTAATATTATTATTATTAATATTATTATTATTTATATTATTAATATTAATATTATTATTATTAATATTATTATTATTAACATCATTATGATTAATATTATTATTATTAATATTATTATTATTAATGTTTTTATTAATGTTATTATTATTAATATTATTATTATTAATATTATTATTAATAATACTATTATTATTAATATTATTATTATTATTAATATATTAATATTATTATTATTAATATTCTTATTATTAATATTATTACTATTAATATTATTACTTACTTAGGTGGCGCTACAGTCCGGGGTGGACCTGGTCTCAACCGACAAACCTCTCAAGCCAGCCCGGTTATGAGCCAGCTGCCTCCAGTTGCGCACGCCAAGTTGGTTGAGGTCGCCCTCCACTTGATTGCGAAACCTACCACGAGGTCGTCCTCTACTGCGCTGTCCATGCGGGGTGGATTCGAAGACTTTCTTGGCTGGAACGTTGGACTCCATCCGCTCTACATGACCCAGCCATCTTAGTCGCTGTTTATGAACTCTTCTGGCTGAGTCGATGTCATTATATATGCCGTATTATTCGGCGTTGTATCTTCTCCTCCACTCACCGTCTATGCAGACTGGACCAAAGATCACTCGAAGAACTTTTCTCTCGAAGTTATTATTACTATTATTACTATTATTATTATTACTATTATTACTAGTACTATCATTATTATTACTATTATTATTATTACTATTATTATTACTATTATTATTATTACTATTATTATTATTACTATCATTATTATTACTATTATTTTTATTCCTATTATTATTGTTATTACTATTATTATTATTACTATTATTACTATTACTATTATTATTACTATTATTATTATTACTATTATTATTATTACTATTATTATTATTACTATTATTATTATTAATATTATTAGTATTAATATTAATATTATTAATGTTATTATTATTATTATTATTAATATTATTATTATTATTAATGTTATTATTATTAATATTATTATTATTAATATTATTATTATTAATTTTATTATTATTAATATTATTGTCATTAATATTATTATTATTAATATTATTATTATTAATGTTATTATTATTAATATTATTATCATTAATATTATTATTATTATTTTTATTATTATTAATATTATTATAATTAATTCTATTACTATTAATTTTATTATTATTAATACTATTATCATTAATATTATTATTATTAATATTATTATTATTATTAATATTATTATTATTAATATTATGGTTATTAATATTATTATTATTAATATTATTATTATTAATATTATTATTATTTATATTATTAATATTAATATTATTATTATTAATATTATTATTATTAACATCATTATGATTAATATTATTATTATTAATATTATTATTATTAATGTTTGTATTAATGTTATTATTATTAATATTATTATTATTAATATTATTATTAATAATACTATTATTATTAATATTATTATTATTATTAATATATTAATATTATTATTATTAATATTCTTAGTATTAATATTATTACTATTAATATTATTACTTACTTAGGTTTCGCTACAGTCCGGGGTGGACCTGGTCTCAACCGACAAACCTCTCCAGCCAGCCCGGTTATGAGCCAGCTGCCTCCAGTAGCGTACGCCAAGTTGGTTGAGGTCCCCCTCCACTTGATTGCGCAACCTACCACGAGGTCGTCCTCTACTGCGCTGTCCATGCGGGGTGGATTCGAAGACTTTCTTGGCCGGAACGTTGGACTCCATCCGCTCTACATGACCCAGCCATCTTAGTCGCTGTTTATGAACTCTTCTGGCTGAGTCGATGTCATTATATATGCCGTATTATTCGGCGTTGTATCTTCCCCTCCACTCACCGTCTATGCAGACTGGACCAAAGATCACTCGAAGAACTTTTCTCTCGAAGTAACCAAGGGCATCCCATTTTGACAAGGTCCATGCCTCTGCGCCACACAGCAGGACTGGGATGATTGGTGTCTTATAAAGAGTTACCTTACTAGTTCGAGATAGGGCCTTGTTACTCAATTGCCTTCTTAGCCCATAAAAACACCGATTGGCAAGAGTAATTCTTCGTTTGATCTCCCCACTGGTGTTATTTGCGGAGCTCACGATAGAGCATAGGTAGACAATTCCTTTACTACCTCAAAATTATATCTGTCTATTGTGGCGTTTTGTCCAAGACGCCGATGTTGGGTGTCCTTTTTTGTTGACAGCATATATTTTGTTTTGCTTTCATTGACCGCTAAACCCATCTTTGCTGCCTCGATCTCAATACTCGAAAACGCCCCACTGACGGCCCTCTGAGTTCTTCCGACTATGTCAATATCACCGGCGTAAGCGAGTAGTTTTACAGACTTGCAAAAGACTGTACCCCCGATGTTGGCTTGTGAGTTTCGTACAATTCTTTCAAGTACTATGTTAAAGAGGTCGCATGATAGCGCGTCACCTTGTCTAATTCCTTTGCTGATATCGAACGGTTCGGTGGTGTTTTTACCGACTCTAATGGAGCAGCGAGAGTTCTCCATTGTCATCCTGCACAAACGAACGAGCTTGGCAGTTATGCCAAGACTGGACATGGCTCTGTATAACTCGTCTCTATACACGCTATCATAGGCAACTTTAAAATCGATGAAAAGGTGATGCGTATCGATTTTATATTCATGGGTTTTTTCCAAAATCTGCCGTAGTATGAATATTTGGTCAATAGTGGACTTACCAGGCCTGAAACCGCACTGATAAGGACCTATCAGGTTGTTGACGATCGGTTTCAGGCGTTCACATAATACGGCAGACAGGATCTTATAAGCGATGTTAAGAATACTTATGCCTCTGTATTTGGCGCAGTTCAGAGGGTCTCCTTTTTTCAGGATCGGGCAAACGATGCTGAGTTTCCATTCATCGGGCATACTTTCGTCCGACCAGATGTTACAAATGAGTTGATGCATGCTCGTTACCATCTCATCTCCACCTTAAAAAGTTCGGCGGTAAGGCCGTCGGCTCCATCAGCTTTGATGGCTTTAAGCTTAGATATCGCTATCCTCATTTCATTCTGATCGGGTTGACGAAAATCTTGACGAATGGTTCATTCCGCCTGACAGCGGAATATTGGTCATCATAGCCGTTTAGCAGTCTGCAGAAGTATTCCTTCTATATCCTCAGCACCGACTGCGGTTCTACTACTATGTTACCATTTTCGTCCCCGCCTCTCAATCCCCTCGATCGAACGCTTCTCATGCTCCTTTTTCTTCTTTCTTAGAAGTCGAGTTCCTCTTTTCTCCTCCGCTCGTAGAGCTCGCGAGCAGCTCTAGTCCTTCTATGCAGCGCCGCTTTGTACGCCTCTTGTTTTGCTGCATGTGCTTGCCGGCATTCATCATCAAACCAGGGGTTCCGTTGTGGTGGCCGAGAGGCGGCATCTCTGATGGCTTGTTGGCAACGCTGCCACTGGTCTTCCGCATTTGCTGCTGGCGGCATAGGATTTAGATTGAGATTAAAGGAGATTCGATCGGCAAAGGCTCTGGCGGTCTCCTGCGATTATAGCCGTCTGACGTCAAATTTCCTCACAGTATTTCGTTGGTTTCGCTCCGTTCTGGACATCCGCATCCGTACCTTGGCTACAACTAGGTAGTCATCCGAGTCCACGTTGGCTCCTCGGAAAGCCCGGACACCCAGAATACTGGAAAAGTGCCTTGCGTCGATCGCAATGTGATCGATTTGGCTGAAGGTTTTTCGATCAAAAGATAGCCATGTCCCCTTGTGGATATCAAGACGTGGGAACCGCGTACTAGCTACGACAACATTTCGCCCCGCCGGGAAGTCGACTAGCCTGAATCCGTTGTCGGATGTGATGTCGAGTAGGCTGTTATTTCCAACCACGCCACTAAAGACGTCTTGCTTTCCTAGCTTTGCGTTTAAATCACCGAGGACAATTTTAACGTCGTGGCTAGGGCATTGTTCATACGTTTTGTACAAGAGCTGGTAGAAGTCATCCTTCGTCGCGTCGTCCATCTTTTCATGAGGGGCGTGAGCACATATTAGGCTAATGTTGGCGAATTTAGAATTGATTCGGATTGTCATGAGGCGCTCGTTATCATGCCGGAAACTCAAGACTTCTTGCCTAAGTCTGCCAATGACGAATCCGCACCCGAATAGACAGCAATCGCCGTAGTAGACGCCGCAGATTTCCATCCTCCTTTTGCGCGGCCCATCCCATCGCACTTCTTGGATGGCGGTAATGTCTGCTTTACAGCAGTCTAGGGCCTCCGCAAGTCGTTCGGCTGCACGTGGTTTGTAGAGGGACCTAACATTCCACGTGCAGACTCGAGAATCGTTGTACTTTTTCCGTTTGCTTGGGTTGTCAACAGTAGAATCCTCCGTATCCGAGGCTATTGGTTGTTTCGTATCCGAAAGTTTTCACGTGGTAGGGAAGTTAACTCGACGGCACAATCCCCAACCTGGAGGGTCAGTTCCTTCTGTAACCCCTAGGACGTGGGGCCGGGTACACCGGTGCCAGTAGTCCACTACGGGGTATGAGCGCTGCCGTTGGCCCATTAAGGGCTCTCCGGCCACCATCTCTAACCCAAGGTCCTGACTAACCTTGGAAATTCCTTACCGACTTGTGATTCGAATATGTCGGAGCAGCTCGTGCAAAGTATTCACTAAGTTGAACCTAACTGGAACTGTAGACGCCACCATTGATCCCATCTAGGGAATTCTCCCGCAGCCATCTGGAACAAGAAGAAGTACTCTAGTGAGAGGGCACTCCTCCCGCGTTTCTCATCAGCTGCCGCCAAATATCCTCCAAACGGGGTTGGTTACCGCTTCTTGGAACAAGGTACTTGGCACCCAGCGGTCACCTCGTGGAGGTTAAGAGTAGGAGTTGGTAGGCCTCAGCTGAGTGAAAACGCTTGTGTTTTCATATATTACGAATGCACTACCTTTTGACTACTATTAATATTATTATTATTAATATTATTATTATTAATATTATTATTATTAATATTATTATTATTAATATTATTATTATTAATATTATTATTATTAATATTATTATTATTCATATTATTATTATTAATATTATTATTATTAATATTATAATTATTAATATTATTATTATTAATATTATTATTATTAACATTATTATTATTAATATTATTGTTATTATTAATATTATTATTATTAATATTATTGTATTATTACTAATATTATTATTATTGATATTATTATTATTAATATTATTATTATTAGTATTATTATTATTAATATTATTATTATTAAAGTTATTATTATTAATATTATTTTTATTAATATTATTATTACTAATATTATTATTATTAATATTGTTATTATTAATATCATTATTAATAATATTATTATTATTAATATTATTATTGTATTATTATTAATATTATTATTATTAATATTATTATTATTAATATTATTATTATTAATATTATTATTATTAACATCATTATTATTAATATTATTATTATTAATATTATTATTTTTAATATTATTATTATTAATATTATTTATGATCCCATGTGAAAGAAAACAAAGATGAAAAAATTGACCGTTTAACAGAGATGATGGAGAAATTATTAAGAGACACAAAGGAGATTAAAAAAGATCAGAAGTGCCATCAAGAAGAGCTAAATAAGATAAAAGAAGAGAAAATGCTGAATTTAGAAGAGAAATGGAAATTATGCAAACAAGAGTAAAAAGAATGGAGAAAGAGAATATAAAAAGTAATGTGGTGATGACGGATATAGACATTGACACGAAACAGCCTGGGGAAGCGAGAAATGTTATGCAAAACTTTTTCCAGAAAGAGATGAACATACAAATCAATATCAGAGGTGTCATAAAGCTGGGACACAAGACGTACAAAATTGAAACAGAACACATGAATGGAAAGCAGCAAATAATGGAGAATAAACATAAACTGAAAAATTACCGTGAAAGAGTATATATTAATAATGAGTTAACAAAAGGCGAACTTGAAATACAACAAAAATTAAAGAAAATTGTAGAAGAAGAGAAGAAAAATGGAAAAAGAGTAAAAATTGCACACATAAGACTAATCATTGATGATATAGAAAGGAGTTGGAACAGAAAAGAAAATACATTGCAAAAAATAGAGATAATTGATAGGCAACGCCGCCGTAAGCAATATGGCAATAACAGCAATGAAAACAGAACCCAACAAAATACTGAAGCAAAAAACTAGTAGAAAGCAGGAAAGGAATACTAGTAAATAAGGATGAAAAATTAGTTAAGCAAGACATCAATGAAAGTCAAAGCATATATAAAAAAACGAGAAAATGGAAAATATTAACATGGAATGTAAGAGGAATTATTGCTAAAGAATTAGAAATTTTGTATTGTTTTACAAAATCGAAATTGGATATACTCGCTCTGACAGAAACCAAGAAAAAAGGTAAAGGCAGCCTTCTGATGGAAAAGGGGAGAGCTAATGATATACATAGGAGTGGATGAAAACCAACAAGCAAAAGCAGGGGTGGCCTGTATAATTAAAAGTGAATTAATAAGTGAAATTACTGTATGGGAGGCAATAAATGAGCGATTGCTAATGATAGAAATAGGAAAAGAAAAAGATAGGAGAACTATTTTGGTGGCATATGGCCCAAATGAGGTCGAAAGAAGTGGAGAGAAAGAAAGGTTCTGGGAAAGCTTACAAGAAGCTAGCGATAAAAAGAAAGGTAAATTGGTCATTGCTGGGGATATTAATGCTAGAGTTGGAAACGATAAAAAAAGCTGGAACGGGGTAATAGGAAGCTATGGAGAAAGTAGGATAAGTCAAAATGGAAAAAGATTACTAGAATTTTGTAATATTAATGATTTGGTAATTGTCACTTTTGAACATAAAGATATACATAAGTACACCAGAGAAGTAGCAAGTAGAAAATAGAAATCAATTATAGATTACGTAATAGTAGAGCAAGCACATAAAAAAGAGGCTATAAATGCAAGAGTTAAAAGAGGATACGACATCGGAACCGATCACTATCTTTTGGAAGTAACTATGAAAGAAGTAAAAAACAGGTCAATAAATGTGGAAAAAGTAACAGAATCGAGGGAAAAGATGCGAATTAAAGCATATAAACTGAGAAAGGATGAAAGGAAGGAAAAGTATATGAAGGAGGTATAAGAAGAGATAAACAGATATGAAACCTTAGGAAACGAAGAAATAAATAAAATATGGAA
>OY720429.1:106297646-106305590 GCA_963082735.1 Pocota personata
CGAAGAAGAAGTGCGCCCAATTACAAGCAAAAAGTATGGAAGGCCTCTATCGGGAATTGGAGGAAATATCGTCTTCGGCGTCTGATAGGAACCAGGCTATCCAGGAGCTTCCACAAAACAACTTGAATAAGGGAGCAACTATCGTCAAAATAGCCGCCCAGTGAAGAAGAAATGCTCAGGAGATTCGTTCCCTAAAGTTCATTAACAATGCTCAAGGCCAGCTTCTTTTGGAAGACGACAAAATTCTCCACAGATGGCGACAGTATTGTGAAAGACTTCTGAACGAACGGTTTTCCCGGGTATACTTTCCAAGGGCCGCTCCTAACCATGACGAAATATCCGACATTACTGTCGAAGAAGTTAGGAATGCCGTCAAATACTCCAAAAAAAGAAAAGCGGTTGGGCCAGACGAGATACCCTCTGAGTTCTGGTAAAAGATGGGAGACATCGTGTCCAGATGGCTAATGATTCTTATCTACAAACTTATGAGCAGTGATCCAATGCTTAATCAGTGGAGGGAAAGATATCTTCTTCCTTTGCACAAAGGGAAGGGCGATACGCGAAACTGCGATAACTACCGTTCTGTCAAGCTGATGTCACACACCATGAAGATCGTTGAACGGGTATTAGATGGCCAACTGTGTCTTTAGTCCTTTGCTATTTATTGCAGTCCTTGAATATCTGCTTGAAGGAAAGTGACGGACCCCAAAGTGCATCAGTTATTCTTTGCTGACGATGGAGCTATCACCAGCGAAGATCAAATGGCCTTGCAACGAACACTTGTTGTATGGGTGGATGTTTTTTAGGGAAATGGGTACCGTATTAGTTCGAAAAAGACAGAGTATCTGTCCTGTCTGTTCTCTGATCCACACTGGCCTATTCCAGACATTTACTTGAATGGAAAAGTGCTTCGCAAGTTTGAAAAGTTCAAATATCTGGGATCTATGATCAATAGCGAAGCAACTTGTGATGATGACATCAATCATCGCGTAAGCGTAGGGTGGATGAAGTGGCGGGAAAACGTACTTTCGGCAATTGCACGCTTCTTCGACCCATTAGGCTGGATTTCGTCATGCATAATTAAAGCGAAATGTTTTATGCAGCTTCTTTGTATCCGAAAGATGTCTTGGGACGAGCCCGTCGAACCCGTTATTTTAGAAGAATGGGACATAAAGGTTTACAAAATATTAATAATTTAGGTCTGCCAATGTGGGTACACACAATAGGTAGGTCACAGTGCATAGAACTTCATGGTTTCAGCGACGCTTCGGAAAAGGCTTATGGAGCAGCCGTATATCTCAGGGTTATGGACAAGGATCACAAGGTCCATATGCACTTGCTAATCTCCAAGTCCAAGGTGGTACCGGTAAAGCCAATGAGTCTGCCAAGGTTAGAGCTATGTGGGTCTGTTCTTGCAGCGAAACTTCTACACTCTGTCGGTCGAATCCTAAAACGAGACGACGTCAAGATGTACGCATGGATGGATTCCACCATCGCCCTGGGCTGGATATCTGCTTCCAAGTGGGAAACGTTCTTCCGGAACAGAGTAGGAGAAATTCAGCGGCTCACCGATACCAAGATATGGAGGCACATACCGACTCAAGACATTCCAGCGGACTTGGTTTCTAGAGGTATGGAACCATCGGCACTTTTAAAGGCAACGTTGTGGTGGAACGGGCCATCATTTCTGCAGCAAAAGTGGGAGTTCGAGCTTCCGAAACAGCCTTCTAGTCTCGTCACTAGCGAAGGAAGTAGACTGGTACATGTCCATCACGTGGACTTAGTAGAAGGCCCGATACACCAGCTCAAACGACCAATAATGAAACTATGCCCACTACCGATCAACGAAAGCGAATCAATCAACGAAGGCGACACAAAACAAATAACCCAACCAACCAATTTAAAACAAATTTAAATTTAATACTTAAAATACCTAATGAATTTAAAATCAACAAACCGCGAAATGCTACACGGCAACACTCTTCGCTACAACACTCAACGCACCGTACACTTAGTGAGAGCAATCACTCAATTGCATTCACTCAATTACTCAATCATCCAATACCCACTCAAGAAAACACGCAATTAATTCTTGCATACTCACACGCACACACACTTCGCGTAAATCAATGACACTTATCGTCTCTCACTCGCGATTCATTATCATACATACACACACACACGTCGCACAAATCAGTTGACACTCATTCTCGTGTCTCATACTCGATTCCATTCATACACACACACACCCACAAGCCAAATAAACAAACAAATACTAAAATTCAATACACAATAAATGAAATTTAATGAATTTATAATTAATAAACACTACCCACCTGGATTAAATCTACACATTAAAATTAAACAAAATTAACTTTACACTACGAATAAATACCGCACAACCAAATCATCAACCGACGATCGACTGCTCCGGTGGTAAACAACGAACCACAGTCGGCGAAAGAGAAGAGAGCACGCACTCATGGATATCGGGATCGTGCGTAGAATAGCTGCTACGTTCATTGTCCTCTGTCATTCTCTTTCGTTTTATGTTTTGTTGTTGTGTACACTGCATGTTGAAGAAATTTATCAATACGTTTTCTCTTTGCATGGACAAATGACGAGTGGTCAGTTAGAAGAGGGTTGCCAACATTCTTTATCGCAGATTACGATAGCAAGCAACTAAATTACTGAAGAATTATGATGTCGATGGGGACCGGCGCTACTTGTGAACTTCGTTCACGGGGGGAGGGAGAATGTTCCAGACACTGTGACGTCATCAGGCAAAAGGGCCTCACATGGGACACACCATGATGTCAACAACGCCCCACAAACGTCAAGCAAATCGTGTACAACTTATATATAAATATTGTATATAAAAACAAGAGATTTTGTGAAAAGAAAAACATTCTAGTTTATAACGTTGAAAGGAAGCGGTGTTTAATTCGTTCTTACGCTAAAATTCATTTACAGTATAGTACAGTCCATTTTTATACCGAAATAAACGTTCATAGCCGAACATTATTACTATTATTATTATTACTATTATTATTATTACTATAATTATTATTACAATTATTATTATTATTACTATTATTATTATTATTACTATTATTATTATTACTATTATTATTATTACTATCATTATTATTACTATTATTATTATTACTATTATTATCATTACTGTTATTATTATTACTATTATTTACCCGTGCAGGGACGGGTTAAGAATATCACTGCAGCGAACGCCACAAATACATAGCGTTTGTCGTAGAAGGCGACTAAGGGGAAAATCACATCTAGGCAATTTTTAAAATATCCAGGTGAGCCTAGCGACACATATATCATCTTAAAACTGTCCCGCAAGTGTGCATGCGAATCCGTGGGTTGCAATGACTGGAGATCACCTGTGTTGCAAAAGTAAGATGAAACATAAATCAAAAATTCAGGAGCATGCACGTGTCAAAACCAAAAAAAAAAAAACCTTAAACCCTAGCATTATGGAAAATTACGCTAAAAATAAAAGCAATACCCCCCAAGGCACTACCAATGCTACGTATGGCTGTGATCCTGGGACGAGCAGAAATGCTCGGGTCAAAGCTATTCGGTTTCCGGGGGATAGCAAAATAATGCAACTTCTTAGGCGTAACCTAAGAGTCGCGAATTGGAACCTTGGAAGTATGAAAGGTCTCAGCTACCAGTTTGAAGAAATGATGATTAGAAGGCGATTGGACATCCTGTGTGTACAAGAAACGAAATATCGAAACACCGGGAATCGGGCGAGTTTCTTCGACGTTGAGACAAAAGCTTACAAGATGTTCTACTATGGATCGGAACAAGGTAAAAACGGAATTGCTATCATCCTCGCGGCAGAGCTACTTGGCAACATCTTGACCATTTCAAAATCCAGTGACCGTTTGATGTCTGTCAAATTGGTGATACAGGGTGAGGTGTGGAAGAAAAAACATCCCAAAGGAAGAGCTTTTTTTTGTTGGCGGAGATTTGAACGGACATGTCGGGAAAACAAATGAAGACTATGAAGACTGCCATTGAGGACTGGGGTACGGCACCAGGAATTCTCCAGGTGAAGTCATCCTAAGCATGTAGAAGTTATACGGTCTTATCGTGCTAAATACCATGTTCGTCAAACAAAGCCGGCACCTGATCACTTACAGCAGTGGTGGAAATGAAACACAGATTGACTACCATTTGGTAGCCAGTTTCATGAAGCCCCGGGTTAAAGATTGCAAAGTGATCCTGGGAGAGGCGATCGCCCAGCAACACTGTCTCCTCCAGACAGAAATTGTTATGAAGCCGGGGAAGAAAACAAATAAGCAAACAAAGGTGGCTGAGAAAATCAATTGGTACAAGCTGGACAAATGAGAAGGCGAAGTTTTTATTACCAACATGACAAATTACCTCTTTACCATCATCGATGAGGTCGGTGATGAGGAGTGCAGAGCACAAGATATGTGGGATTCCCTACAGCGATCTTGCTTGGAGGGAACCAAATCACTGCTTGAAAAAGCTCGCCTTGAAGTGATATATAGATATTGCAAAGGTCTCGCGAAGAAGAAGTGCGCCCAATTACAAGCAAAAAGTATGGAAGGCCTCTATCGGGAATTGGAGGAAATATCGTCTTCGGCGTCTGATAGGAACCAGGCTATCCAGGAGCTTCCACAAAACAACTTGAATAAGGGAGCAACTATCGTCAAAATAGCCGCCCAGTGAAGAAGAAATGCTCAGGAGATTCGTTCCCTAAAGTTCATTAACAATGCTCAAGGCCAGCTTCTTTTGGAAGACGACAAAATTCTCCACAGATGGCGACAGTATTGTGAAAGACTTCTGAACGAACGGTTTTCCCGGGTATACTTTCCAAGGGCCGCTCCTAACCATGACGAAATATCCGACATTACTGTCGAAGAAGTTAGGAATGCCGTCAAATACTCCAAAAAAAGAAAAGCGGTTGGGCCAGACGAGATACCCTCTGAGTTCTGGTAAAAGATGGGAGACATCGTGTCCAGATGGCTAATGATTCTTATCTACAAACTTATGAGCAGTGATCCAATGCTTAATCAGTGGAGGGAAAGATATCTTCTTCCTTTGCACAAAGGGAAGGGCGATACGCGAAACTGCGATAACTACCGTTCTGTCAAGCTGATGTCACACACCATGAAGATCGTTGAACGGGTATTAGATGGCCAACTGCGGAAAATAATAAGGCTATCTGATGACCAGTGCGGGTTTGTATCGGGTAAATTAACAACAGATGAAATCCGAAGTATAAGGATCATAATGGAAAAAAATCGTGATTCCTTAAAGGACTTGCATATGGTGTTGGTTGATTTTGAAAAAGCCTTTGATAGACAACCAAGAGATCTCTTATGGGTGACGCTAAGACAACGGGGAGTTCCAGAAACTTAAGTGCGCATGATCATGGACATGTATGAGGGAGCAAGGACAAGAGTGAGCTGTCCCGCAGGAGTCACCGAAGAGTTCCCAAAAAAAATCGGTGTACACCAGGGAAGTGTCTTTAGTCCTTTGCTATTTATTGCAGTCCTTGAATATCTGCTTGAAGGAAAGTGACGGACCCCAAAGTGCATCAGTTATTCTTTGCTGACGATGGAGCTATCACCAGCGAAGATCAAATGGCCTTGCAACGAACACTTGATGTATGGGTGGATGTTTTTTAGGGAAATGGGTACCGTATTAGTTCGAAAAAGACAGAGTATCTGTGCTGTCCGTTCTCTGATCCACACTGGCCTATTCCAGACATTTACTTGAATGGAAAAGTGCTTCGCAAGTTTGAAAAGTTCAAATATCTGGGATCTATGATCAATAGCGAAGCAACTTGTGATGATGACATCAATCACCGCGTAAGCGTAGGGTGGATGAAGTGGCGGGAAAACTCCGCCATCTTCTGTGATCGAAAAATGCCCCCTGAGCTTAAAGGAAGACTCTAAACCGCAGTTGTACGTCCGGCGCTCACACACGGTTCACAATGATAGACAATGTACAAAAAGTATGAGGGCAAATTAACGGCAGCTGAGATGAAGATGCTTCGCATGACAGCAGGAGTAACGAAGATTGATAGAATAAGAAGCTCAAAGATTCGAGGAAGACTTCATGTAAAAGAACACATCACAAGCAAGATAAAGCACGACCGGCTCAGATGGTATTATTATGTTCAAAGGAGAGATATTTCGAACTCCGTCAAAAGGGCAATATCAATCAACATACCTACGCAAAGGCAGACCAAAAAACAACTGGATCACACAAATGCAAAAACACCAGCATTTGATTAGAATCAGAGACGAAGTGATCCGAAACCGGTAAGTCTGCCGGTACTTTCTGAGGTCAAACCGGCAAACCCCACAATCGGACCAGTAGGGTTGCAGTAAAGTGGGAGGGTTGTGATTCTTCTACTCCGGATCATAACTTCGCCGTAAGAAGAAGAAGATTATTATTACTATTATTATTATTGCTATTAATATTATTGCTATTAATATTATTACTATTATTGTTATTACTATTATTATTACTACTATTATTGTTATTACTATTTTTATTATTACTATTATTGTTATCACTATTATCATTATTAATATTATTATTTTTTATATTATTATTATAATTATTATATTTATTACTATTATTATTATTATTATTATTACTATTATTATTACAACTATTATTGTTATTACTATTGTTATTACTACTATTATTGTTATTAGTATTATTATTATTACTATTATTATTATTACTATTATTATTATTACTATTATTATTATTACTATTATTATTATTTCTATTATTATTATTACTATTATCATTAATACTATTATTATTATAACTATTATTATTATTACTATTACTATTATTACTATTATTATTATTTCTATTGTTATTATTATTACTATTATTATTAATACTATTATTATTATTACTATTATCATTATTACTATTCTCATTACTAATATTATTATTATTACTATTATTATTATCACTATTATCATTATTATTATTATTATTATTATTATTATTATTATTATTATTATTATTATTATTATTATTACTATTATCATTATTACTATTATCATTATTATTATTATTATTATTACCATTATTATTATTACAAATATTATTATTACTATTATTATTATTACTATTATAATTATTACTATTATTATTATTACTATTATCATTTTACCTATTTTTATTATTACTATTATTATTATTACTATTACTATTATTACTATTATAATTATTAATATTATTATTATTACTATTATTATTATTACTATTATTATTATTACTATTATTATTATTACTATTACTATTATCACTATTATTATTATTACTATTATTATTATCACTATTATTATTATTACTATTATTATTATTACTATTATTATTATCACTATTATCATTATTAATATTATTATTTTTTATATTATTATTATAATTATTACTATTATTATTATTATTATTATTACTATTATTATTACTACTATTATTGTTATTACTATTGTTATTAATACTATTATTGTTATTACTATTATTATTATTATTATTACTATTATTATTATTTCTATTATTATTATTACTATTATTATTAATACTATTATTATTATAACTATCATTATTACTATTACTATTATTACTATTATTATTATTTCTATTGTTATTATTATTACTATTATTATTAATACTATTATTATTATTACTATTATCATTATTACTATTATCATTACTAATATTATTATTATTACTTTTATTATTATCACTATTACCATTATTATTATTATTATTATTATTATTATTATTATTATTATTATTATTATTATTATTATTATTATTATTATTATTATTATTATTATTATTATTATTATTATTATTATTATTATTATTATTACTATTATCATTATTACTATTATTATTATT
>OY720429.1:106305790-106418822 GCA_963082735.1 Pocota personata
TAATAAATAATAAATAATAAATAATAAATAATAAATAATAAATAATAAATAATAAATTATAAATAATAAATAATAAATAATAAATAATAAATAATAAATAATAAATAATAAATAATAAATAATAAATAATAAATAATAAATAATAAATAATAAATAATAAATAATAAATATAAATAATAAATAATAAATAATAAATAATAAATAATAAATAATAAATAATAAATAATAAATAATAAATAATATATAATAAATAATAAATAATAAATAATAAATAATAAATAATAAATAATAAATAATAAATAATAAATAATAAATAATAAATAATAAATAATAAATAATAAATAATAAATAATAAATAATAAATAATAAATAATAAATAATAAATAATAAATAATAAATAAAATAAATAATAAATAATAAATAATAAATAAAAATAATAAATAATAAATAATAAATAATAAATAATAAATAATAAATAATAAATAATAAATAATAAATAATAAATAATAAATAATAAATAATAAATAATAAATAATAAATAATAAATAATAAATAATAAATAATAAATAATAAATAATAAATAATAAATAATAAATAAATAAAAATAATAAATAATAAATAATAAATAATAAATAATAAATAATAAATAATAAATAATAAATAATAAATAATAATAATAAATAATAAATAATAAATAATAAATAATAAATAATAAATAATAAATAAATAATAAATAATAAATAATAAATAATAAATAATAAAAAATAATAAATAATAAATAATAAATAATAAATAATAAATAATAAATAATAAATAATAAATAATAAATAATAAATAATAAATAATAAATAATAAATAAAAAATAATAAATAATAAATAATAAATAATAAATAATAAATAATAAATAATAAATAATAAATAATAAATAATAAATAATAAATAATAAATAATAAATAATAAATAAAAATAATAAATAATAAATAATAAATAATAAATAAATAATAAATAATAATAATAAAAATAATAAATAATAAATAATAAATAATAAATAATAAATAATAAATAATAAATAATAAATAATAAATAATAAATAATAAATAATAAATAATAAATAATAAATAATAAATAATAAATAATAAATAATAAATAATAAATAATAAATAATAAATAATAAATAATAAATAATAAATAATAAATAATAAATAATAAATAATAAATAATAAATAATAAATAATAAATAATAAATAATAAATAATAAATAATAAATAATAAATAATAAATAATAAATAATAAATAATAAATAATAAATAATAAATAATAAATAATAAATAATAAATAATAAATAATAAATAATAAATAATAAATAATAAATAATAAATAATAAATAATAAATAATAAATAATAAATAATAAATAATAAATAATAAATAATAAATAATAAATAATAAATAATAAATAATAAATAATAAATAATAAATAATAAATAATAAATAATAAATAATAAATAATAAATAATAAATAATAAATAATAAATAATAAATAATAAATAATAAATAATAAATAATAAATAATAAATAATAAATAATAAATAATAAATAATAAATAATAAATAATAAATAATAAATAATAAATAATAAATAATAAATAATAAATAATAAATAATAAATAATAAATAATAAATAATAAATAATAAATAATAAATAATAAATAATAAATAATAAATAATAAATAATAAATAATAAATAATAAATAATAAATAATAAATAATAAATAATAAATAATAAATAATAAATAATAAATAATAAATAATAAATAATAAATAATAAATAATAAATAATAAATAATAAATAATAAATAATAAATAATAAATAATAAATAATAAATAATAAATAATAAATAATAAATAATAAATAATAAATAATAAATAATAAATAATAAATAATAAATAATAAATAATAAATAATAAATAATAAATAATAAATAATAAATAATAAATAATAAATAATAAATAATAAATAATAAATAATAAATAATAAATAATAAATAATAAATAATAAATAATAAATAATAAATAATAAATAATAAATAATAAATAATAAATAATAAATAATAAATAATAAATAATAAATAATAAATAATAAATAATAAATAATAAATAATAAATAATAAATAATAAATAATAAATAATAAATAATAAATAATAAATAATAAATAATAAATAATAAATAATAAATAATAAATAATAAATAATAAATAATAAATAATAAATAATAAATAATAAATAATAAATAATAAATAATAAATAATAAATAATAAATAATAAATAATAAATAATAAATAATAAATAATAAATAATAAATAATAAATAATAAATAATAAATAATAAATAATAAATAATAAATAATAAATAATAAATAATAAATAATAAATAATAAATAATAAATAATAAATAATAAATAATAAATAATAAATAATAAATAATAAATAATAAATAATAAATAATAAATAATAAATAATAAATAATAAATAATAAATAATAAATAATAAATAATAAATAATAAATAATAAATAATAAATAATAAATAATAAATAATAAATAATAAATAATAAATAATAAATAATAAATAATAAATAATAAATAATAAATAATAAATAATAAATAATAAATAATAAATAATAAATAATAAATAATAAATAATAAATAATAAATAATAAATAATAAATAATAAATAATAAATAATAAATAATAAATAATAAATAATAAATAATAAATAATAAATAATAAATAATAAATAATAAATAATAAATAATAAATAATAAATAATAAATAATAAATAATAAATAATAAATAATAAATAATAAATAATAAATAATAAATAATAAATAATAAATAATAAATAATAAATAATAAATAATAAATAATAAATAATAAATAATAAATAATAAATAATAAATAATAAATAATAAATAATAAATAATAAATAATAAATAATAAATAATAAATAATAAATAATAAATAATAAATAATAAATAATAAATAATAAATAATAAATAATAAATAATAAATAATAAATAATAAATAATAAATAATAAATAATAAATAATAAATAATAAATAATAAATAATAAATAATAAATAATAAATAATAAATAATAAATAATAAATAATAAATAATAAATAATAAATAATAAATAATAAATAATAAATAATAAATAATAAATAATAAATAATAAATAATAAATAATAAATAATAAATAATAAATAATAAATAATAAATAATAAATAATAAATAATAAATAATAAATAATAAATAATAAATAATAAATAATAAATAATAAATAATAAATAATAAATAATAAATAATAAATAATAAATAATAAATAATAAATAATAAATAATAAATAATAAATAATAAATAATAAATAATAAATAATAAATAATAAATAATAAATAATAAATAATAAATAATAAATAATAAATAATAAATAATAAATAATAAATAATAAATAATAAATAATAAATAATAAATAATAAATAATAAATAATAAATAATAAATAATAAATAATAAATAATAAATAATAAATAATAAATAATAAATAATAAATAATAAATAATAAATAATAAATAATAAATAATAAATAATAAATAATAAATAATAAATAATAAATAATAAATAATAAATAATAAATAATAAATAATAAATAATAAATAATAAATAATAAATAATAAATAATAAATAATAAATAATAAATAATAAATAATAAATAATAAATAATAAATAATAAATAATAAATAATAAATAATAAATAATAAATAATAAATAATAAATAATAAATAATAAATAATAAATAATAAATAATAAATAATAAATAATAAATAATAAATAATAAATAATAAATAATAAATAATAAATAATAAATAATAAATAATAAATAATAAATAATAAATAATAAATAATAAATAATAAATAATAAATAATAAATAATAAATAATAAATAATAAATAATAAATAATAAATAATAAATAATAAATAATAAATAATAAATAATAAATAATAAATAATAAATAATAAATAATAAATAATAAATAATAAATAATAAATAATAAATAATAAATAATAAATAATAAATAATAAATAATAAATAATAAATAATAAATAATAAATAATAAATAATAAATAATAAATAATAAATAATAAATAATAAATAATAAATAATAAATAATAAATAATAAATAATAAATAATAAATAATAAATAATAAATAATAAATAATAAATAATAAATAATAAATAATAAATAATAAATAATAAATAATAAATAATAAATAATAAATAATAAATAATAAATAATAAATAATAAATAATAAATAATAAATAATAAATAATAAATAATAAATAATAAATAATAAATAATAAATAATAAATAATAAATAATAAATAATAAATAATAAATAATAAATAATAAATAATAAATAATAAATAATAAATAATAAATAATAAATAATAAATAATAAATAATAAATAATAAATAATAAATAATAAATAATAAATAATAAATAATAAATAATAAATAATAAATAATAAATAATAAATAATAAATAATAAATAATAAATAATAAATAATAAATAATAAATAATAAATAATAAATAATAAATAATAAATAATAAATAATAAATAATAAATAATAAATAATAAATAATAAATAATAAATAATAAATAATAAATAATAAATAATAAATAATAAATAATAAATAATAAATAATAAATAATAAATAATAAATAATAAATAATAAATAATAAATAATAAATAATAAATAATAAATAATAAATAATAAATAATAAATAATAAATAATAAATAATAAATAATAAATAATAAATAATAAATAATAAATAATAAATAATAAATAATAAATAATAAATAATAAATAATAAATAATAAATAATAAATAATAAATAATAAATAATAAATAATAAATAATAAATAATAAATAATAAATAATAAATAATAAATAATAAATAATAAATAATAAATAATAAATAATAAATAATAAATAATAAATAATAAATAATAAATAATAAATAATAAATAATAAATAATAAATAATAAATAATAAATAATAAATAATAAATAATAAATAATAAATAATAAATAATAAATAATAAATAATAAATAATAAATAATAAATAATAAATAATAAATAATAAATAATAAATAATAAATAATAAATAATAAATAATAAATAATAAATAATAAATAATAAATAATAAATAATAAATAATAAATAATAAATAATAAATAATAAATAATAAATAATAAATAATAAATAATAAATAATAAATAATAAATAATAAATAATAAATAATAAATAATAAATAATAAATAATAAATAATAAATAATAAATAATAAATAATAAATAATAAATAATAAATAATAAATAATAAATAATAAATAATAAATAATAAATAATAAATAATAAATAATAAATAATAAATAATAAATAATAAATAATAAATAATAAATAATAAATAATAAATAATAAATAATAAATAATAAATAATAAATAATAAATAATAAATAATAAATAATAAATAATAAATAATAAATAATAAATAATAAATAATAAATAATAAATAATAAATAATAAATAATAAATAATAAATAATAAATAATAAATAATAAATAATAAATAATAAATAATAAATAATAAATAATAAATAATAAATAATAAATAATAAATAATAAATAATAAATAATAAATAATAAATAATAAATAATAAATAATAAATAATAAATAATAAATAATAAATAATAAATAATAAATAATAAATAATAAATAATAAATAATAAATAATAAATAATAAATAATAAATAATAAATAATAAATAATAAATAATAAATAATAAATAATAAATAATAAATAATAAATAATAAATAATAAATAATAAATAATAAATAATAAATAATAAATAATAAATAATAAATAATAAATAATAAATAATAAATAATAAATAATAAATAATAAATAATAAATAATAAATAATAAATAATAAATAATAAATAATAAATAATAAATAATAAATAATAAATAATAAATAATAAATAATAAATAATAAATAATAAATAATAAATAATAAATAATAAATAATAAATAATAAATAATAAATAATAAATAATAAATAATAAATAATAAATAATAAATAATAAATAATAAATAATAAATAATAAATAATAAATAATAAATAATAAATAATAAATAATAAATAATAAATAATAAATAATAAATAATAAATAATAAATAATAAATAATAAATAATAAATAATAAATAATAAATAATAAATAATAAATAATAAATAATAAATAATAAATAATAAATAATAAATAATAAATAATAAATAATAAATAATAAATAATAAATAATAAATAATAAATAATAAATAATAAATAATAAATAATAAATAATAAATAATAAATAATAAATAATAAATAATAAATAATAAATAATAAATAATAAATAATAAATAATAAATAATAAATAATAAATAATAAATAATAAATAATAAATAATAAATAATAAATAATAAATAATAAATAATAAATAATAAATAATAAATAATAAATAATAAATAATAAATAATAAATAATAAATAATAAATAATAAATAATAAATAATAAATAATAAATAATAAATAATAAATAATAAATAATAAATAATAAATAATAAATAATAAATAATAAATAATAAATAATAAATAATAAATAATAAATAATAAATAATAAATAATAAATAATAAATAATAAATAATAAATAATAAATAATAAATAATAAATAATAAATAATAAATAATAAATAATAAATAATAAATAATAAATAATAAATAATAAATAATAAATAATAAATAATAAATAATAAATAATAAATAATAAATAATAAATAATAAATAATAAATAATAAATAATAAATAATAAATAATAAATAATAAATAATAAATAATAAATAATAAATAATAAATAATAAATAATAAATAATAAATAATAAATAATAAATAATAAATAATAAATAATAAATAATAAATAATAAATAATAAATAATAAATAATAAATAATAAATAATAAATAATAAATAATAAATAATAAATAATAAATAATAAATAATAAATAATAAATAATAAATAATAAATAATAAATAATAAATAATAAATAATAAATAATAAATAATAAATAATAAATAATAAATAATAAATAATAAATAATAAATAATAAATAATAAATAATAAATAATAAATAATAAATAATAAATAATAAATAATAAATAATAAATAATAAATAATAAATAATAAATAATAAATAATAAATAATAAATAATAAATAATAAATAATAAATAATAAATAATAAATAATAAATAATAAATAATAAATAATAAATAATAAATAATAAATAATAAATAATAAATAATAAATAATAAATAATAAATAATAAATAATAAATAATAAATAATAAATAATAAATAATAAATAATAAATAATAAATAATAAATAATAAATAATAAATAATAAATAATAAATAATAAATAATAAATAATAAATAATAAATAATAAATAATAAATAATAAATAATAAATAATAAATAATAAATAATAAATAATAAATAATAAATAATAAATAATAAATAATAAATAATAAATAATAAATAATAAATAATAAATAATAAATAATAAATAATAAATAATAAATAATAAATAATAAATAATAAATAATAAATAATAAATAATAAATAATAAATAATAAATAATAAATAATAAATAATAAATAATAAATAATAAATAATAAATAATAAATAATAAATAATAAATAATAAATAATAAATAATAAATAATAAATAATAAATAATAAATAATAAATAATAAATAATAAATAATAAATAATAAATAATAAATAATAAATAATAAATTATAAATAATAAATAATAAATAATAAATAATAAATAATAAATAATAAATAATAAATAATAAATAATAAATAATAAATAATATATAATAAATAATAAATAATAAATAATAAACAATTAATAATAAATAATAAATAATAAATAATAAATAATAAATAATAAATAATAAATAATAAATAATAAATAATAAATAATAAATAATAAATAATAAATAATAAATAATAAATAATAAATAATAAATAATAAATAATAAATAATAAATAATAGATAATAAATGAATAATAAATAGTAAATTATAAATAATGAATAATAAATAATAAATAATAAATAGTAAATAATTAATAATAAATTTTTTTTTTTTTTTGTAGAGGAAGGGGAGACCTTCAAAAGATACTGATGATCCGAGTAATCAGCATACTGGATTTTTGCCGACTAAAACCACCTCCCACATAATTGCGATCTAGTCACTTGGACTAATAAGCAATTTTTTTCTGACATCTTAGTCTTTGTATGAGTTACACCCCCTGGTAACCCTTTATTTCGAGTGTGTATGTATTTATAAGCAAGTATATACATTTTTATTTTTCTTATATTAAGTTAAATCGAGAGGTTTTGTTCTTTTAAGCCTTCGTAATTGATTTTCATTATTCAGTAGTTTTTGTGCATCTATGTTTATATGCTCTTCTAGCTTTTTTTTGTGTTTTTTTGCATGTTTTAGAATTTCTGCAGATACACTTTCTACCTTCAGGTCTCGATGAATGTCAGTATTTCTCATGTACCAATGTGCATTTACTATATTTCTAATCACCTTATTTTGGAAACGTTGTATTTTGTCTATGTTTATCTTTTTGGCACAACCCCATAGTTGGATTGCATATGTCCATGTTGGTTTCAGAATTTGATTATATAAAAGCACTTTATTTCCAATTGATACGGATGAGTTTCTTCCTATCAGCCAGTGCAGTTTTCTATACTTGATTTCTAACTCTTCTTTTTTCTTTTTTACGTGCTCTTTCCATCTCAATTTTGCATCTAGAGTCATACTTAATATTTCGCTGTATTAGCGCATGGAACTATTTTTTGGTTTATAATAATTGGTATATATTCAATTTTTTTATTAGTAAAGTCAACATGGACTGACTTAGACTCGTTTAATTTGATTCTCCACTTATTAGTCCATTCACAGATTTTGTTTATGCCAATTTGTAGTTTTTCTGAGGATTCTTCATTGGTTCTTCCTACTGCTAGTATTGCAGTATCATCTGCGAATGTTGCCATAGTGTGGTTTTCTAATTTAGGAATATCACTAGTATATAATAAGTGTAATATTGGGCCCAGTACACTACCTTTCGGTATGCCGGTCTTTATTTCCTTTAGATTTGAATAAGTACTCTGTTGTTTTATTCTGAAATGTCTTCCATCTAGATACGATTTCAGAATAGAAGCATATTGATTTGGCAACATACATCTCAGTTTATAGATAAGTCCTTCGTGCCATACTTTATCAAAGGCCTGCGCCACATCTAAGAATACAGCCGAGCAAACTTTCCTTTTTTCTAGTGCTTCTTCGATTTTATTCGTAATTCTGTGTACCTGTTGTATCGTAGAGTGCTGCCTTCGAAAACCAAATTGATGGTTCGGAATCAGCTTTATCCTTTCAATTATTTTATTTAAACGCTTTGCGAGTACTTTCTCAAACACTTTTGATATCATTGGCAGTAACGAGATAGGTCTGTAAGATGACACTTCATTTGGCGGTTTACCAGGTTTGGGAATCATTAGGACGTCAGCAACCTTCCACAAACTAGGCACATATTTAAGCTTAAATGTGGCATTTATTAAATTTGTTGTTTTTATTTTTGCCTTCCTTGGTAAGTTCTTTAGTAGGACACCAGATATAAGGTCATATCCAGGACTTTTCTTTGCATTTATTTCATGCTTAATTAAGTTGTAAATTTCATTAGGAGTTGTGAGCAGAATTTCTTCGCTTTCTTCTTCTGAAGGACTTATTAACGTAGGTTGTATACTTCCATTTTCAACTGGTGGTTTAAATATGTTTTCTAGGAAGTCTGCGAAGAGAATGGTTTTGTCCTCATCGCTTCTTGCCCAGTTTCCATCAGTTGCTTTGATTTGAGGTATTTGCACAGTAGCTGTTTTAATCCTTTTGTTGCTTTCCATAGAGAGTAATTAGTTACGTATTCAGCTGTTAACCCTCTGAGGCACCTTTTCATTGAATCTTCCTTAAATTTTTTGTGGAGCTCTTGTTTTCTGCCACGTTCTTCTTGCTCTTATTTTATCTGCTACTAAATCTTTTATTTTTTTCGTGTAGTTTCTTTTTGTGTTCTTTCTCTTTAGGGCGGGGTGCTTTTCCAGGCCGATTGCTGAATATCGGTGACCAACTTATGCAGTTCTTTTTCTACATCATTTTTGGTTATAAGGGGTATCATTAAATCTATTTTAATCGTTAAGTTCAGCTTGAAGGCTTGCCAATCTGTTCTGTTATGGTTTTAATATTTGTATTTTTAATTATATGTTCACTCATTTGGAGAATTATAGGTGAATGGTCAGAGCTTAGATACTCGAACTCATCTATGTGTATATAACTGCTTGACAAATTTTTGATTATGAAAAAATCAATTAGATCTGGTATCTTATTTTTGTCTTTAGGCCAAAACGTGGGCCTTCCTGTCGAGAGAATTTCGCATTGATGTTTTTGAATAGCAGCATAAAGTTCTTTTCCTCTCGTTGTTGTCAATCTGGATCCCCAGTTGAGGTTTTTGGCATTAAAATCTCCACCTCTTATGTATCTGTTTCCTAGTTTTTCAAAAAAATCTGAATATTCTTCTTTTTTAATTGAATGTTTTGGAGGACAGTTTTATTTTTTTATGCTTAGCTTTTATACACACTGCTGTAGCTTGTATTTTCTCTGTTATATACTTCAATTCCTCATATTGTTGTATATTATTTTTTACTATTACTGCACTTCCACCCTTAGCTGTGTTTTCAGGGTGAGCGGTGTGGTAGATTTTGTAGTTTTTAAATTTTGTTTGCGTGTGTTTTGTAAAATGGGTTTCTGAGATAAGACAAATGTCTATGTTATTTGTTTCAAGAATCACCTGCAATTCCTGTTGATGTTGCAGGAGACCATTTGCATTCCGACATATCACTTTAAGATTTTCATCCATGATTATGCTTAGATACTTTGTCCTTGGTATTTTCTAACTTTTTAAGTCGCATATCTAGTGCATTAAGTTTGGTTAGGATCAGTTGTAGTGTTTGATTCATGTCATTGCTTGGTTGAGTCTTTTGTTGGTTACACTCAGGTTGGTCTTTTTTCTGCATAGCATGCTGTTTTTTATGTGCAACCACTTGAGCATATGACATGGTTTCTTTAGCGTTCGGTTTTGTGTTTTCTTCTGCAATGGGTTTTTTGATTTCTTTTGCAATGGGTTTTTTAATCTCTAGTTTTGATAGTTCCACATCTACTTTAATATTATCTGGTGATTCTTGTTTTTATCAAGAATTTTGTTTTTGGTGTTTAGTTTTTTATTTAAGATATTCTGCAGTTCTATGGCAACAGTGCACCCCCGATAGCTTGCGGGGTGGGGTTCCCCGCAGTGCACGCACTTACGCTGCACATTTTGGGGTTTTGTGCATTTCACACATCTTGCCTGTCTATTGCAATATTTTTGCGTATGCCCATATGCCTGGCATTGCTTGCATTGGGGTATTAATTTTGATTTTTTAAGAGGTTCAATTTCAACTCTGCATCCCAGGATGTTTTTGATTTGATAAACCTTTTCTATCTCTTCTTCTGCACTGAATGTTAACATAAACATGTTTAGAGGTTCCTTGTTTTCCCGCTTGAGCTTAATTGTAGCATCAATAATCTTGAAACCTTTAGATTTAAGATTTGTAGTTATATATTCAGGCTTGCATGAGCGGTGCAGATTTTTAGCCATTACTCTAATGGGCCTGGTTTGCTTATTTTCGTAGGATTGCCAAGCATAGTTTTCTTTATTTAGTAAGGCCGTGACACTTCTGTAGATTTCTCCGTCTTCGAGATTTAGTCATATATTGTTTTTGTTGATTATTTTTAGATCGAAATTTTCTACCAGCGTGACTGATTTTATCTTTTCATACAGATTGTCATAGCTAATTACCTCATCAATTATTATTGGAGGTGGTGAAGGAGTCTTTTTCAATTTCTTTTGGGTGTTTAATTCTGCCGATTCTGTATCTTTAGGGGGAGGAATTGAATTGTTAAGTTTCCTCTTTTTTACTCTCTGAGTATCTCTAATAACAACAAGGAGTGATAACAAGAAAGATTAACCCTTTGCGGACCAAATAAATTTTTCTAAAAAATAAACATTTTTTCGGATAAATTATACTTAATTATGCATATTAAGACACAAATCAAACAACAATATATATATATATATAGCTTTTGTGCTGCAATAAGAATAACGCACCTTATTTCCATGACTTGGCATATGCGAGGCCTTATCGACTCGTCTCTCTAGAGGAACTTGTACTTTGAAATGGCTTATTGCTTCCATTGAGCTTTTCCTGCTACTTTTAGCCGTTTCAGACTCGGTGCCAATCAGCCCATTAGCGACTGCAAGACGAAACTCTTTTAGCGATAATCCATTGCAATCTGTCTGGATACTTTCATTATAAGTGATAAAAGAATTAACAATGGTAACATCAACAAAGTGCCAGAATATTCGATGCCACCATTTTTTGGATTTTCTGTTAATTTCGTAGCATGATTTATACATGTCGCTTTTGTCGACATAACCCATGTGCTTATTGTAGTCCTTTACCAATTGCAAGCACATGAATGTGCTCAACATCTTGGGGATTGTGAAAATTACTAAGAAAATGGACAGGTTTATTGTCCATCCACTTTAGGGCAACGATGCCAGTCTCAGTAATTCGCCAATCGGAATCGCCCCTTTTCATCTCCTTGTCCATCAATAAGTCCTTTGGAAATGCTTTTCTGGTTTTCCTTGCTGTACCACATACCAGAATTGCCTTCCTTTTGCAAGTTGTGTTGCAAATACACTGAATTGAACAAATTATCAATGTATACTTCGTAGTTTTTCCCCACTAATTGCCTGCTCAAATCGGTTACTACTCTCTCTCCTAAGTTTTGTTCACTTTTGTCGGTAGCTTTGCCTGTAGAAAATGTTTCAATTGTTTAAATTCCTAAAAAGAAAAGAACTTCAAAGTTTGTATACCTGTATAGATTTGAAACTACGAAATGAAACCGGATTCATTGGCTCGAACCCACATCTTGTAGCCCCGTTTTATGGGTTTCATAGGCACGTATTGTCGAAAGGATATTCGTCCTTTAAACTTTATCATCGATTCATCGATTGATTGGTGCCTAGAAGGTTTGTAGCAGGCTAGAAAGGTTTCCGATAGCTTGTCCAGCATTGGCCGTATTTTGAACAATTTATCGTACTTTGGATCATTTCTTTTTGGCTCAACCGAAGAATCATTGACGTGAATATGACCCAGAAGCCAACTAAAGCGATTTCGGGACATGGAGGAGCTTATGAAATGGTCTCTAAGGTCTTGTCGAGAAGACTAGTAGTCCTTGTAACTAGGCAACTTTTTTATCCCCATGAGAATATTTATTCCCAAGAAACATTTGACTTCTTCCACTGTAATTGGTATATAAGACCGGTGTACGTCTTTTTGAGTGGCATATAAATTTGTTTGGAATGTTATGTTTAGAACTAGTTGTTCTGAAAAGAAATGCAAAAAGAAGTGTAAGGGACTCTGAATATTATCCGGAAAGACTGGTCCAACTGTTTCATTAAAAGTTTGTGGCACTGCAACCCTATTTAGGGATGTGAACCATGTAATATTAGGGACTGTAGTATCTGGTGTTAAAAAAGTTGATAGCGGTAACTCGTCTTCTTGATCCCAGTCCATTTCATTGTCCTCAATAACTTGATTTGAGCCATGATCGGTGTAAGGCACTTCATTTTGTGAATCAATTTCTCTAAATGGCTCACTTTCAGCTTCAGAGACAACAGACTCATTAACCGAAGGGATGTCTGCCAACAATGTCTCTAAATCCTCTTGCGACATTCGCTCCAGCTCAAAAAGTTTCCACACACGTTTGCCTGCAATATGCAAATTTTTTTTACTGGTGTGTACTTGTGGTCCCAATCGGAACCATAAAAAAACTTCAGAAATATATCGAATTATTTCTTCTGTTGCCAATATCTCTATCGATTCCATAATAATAGCATTTAAAATAAGCTACTTACCTTCCATTTCTGATAATTTAATCACAGCACCAACAAAAACACGCGATCACTGCGAAAGCAAAACCAATATGACAATACTCTCCTGAAATTCGCATGAATATCACTAAACAACGGTCAAATTTTAATGTGGTACGATTGCACAATACATGCACGTATGTTAGACTCAGGTGGTTCCAACCAGCGCTTACTGGGGCGGTAGAAAATAATCTTTATGTCGGTGGTGGATCGGAACTACCGGCACACAAAGGGTTAAGCATCATCTTGAGCAATTTGTTTTTTGTCACTTGCAGTTGTTTTTTATGGCACATTGCACAATCTTCCCATACTTGGCAGCCATAAAGTAATATTGCTTGAGATATCACTTTGTATAGAATTAATTTGTTTCCAAAGCTTAATTCGGACATTCTATTGATCAATGGATAGAGCATTTTAGTTGCAATTTGAATTTTCAGATTTGTTTTTGCAAAGTGTTCTCTGAAAGTAAGCCGTTGGTCTAGATAAATTATTAGATATTTGACACATGACTGCCAAATTATGGTGTCTCCCCTAACGTTAAGTGGATTACTGGGCAAAAAGCAAGCTTTTTTTTTCTGGTGACAAAAATTGCTTGTATTCTAATAGTATTTACTTTAATTTTCCACTTGTTATAGTAACTTAGTAATATCTCAATGGCATTTTGAAGATTTGTCTCAGTTGTGAGACCAAATTCATGCGACGAGAATAAACCTGTGTCATCAGCGAAAATCGCTGATTCACAGCAGGGGAGTTCAGGGAAATCGGATGTAAATATGTTGTACAAAATTGGTCCCAAAACTGAGCCCTGAGGAACACCAGCAGTAAAATATTTTAATTCCGAACGATATTTATTAATACATACGCAGAAGCGTCTATTTGACAAAAAACTTTGAACAATTTTAACTATGTACGACGGGAAACCAAAAGAGAACATTTTGTGTACAAGACCATCATGCTACACAGAATCAAAGGCCTTCTCAATGTCAAGAAGTACCAAACAAGTAGATTTACGTTGAGACTTACTTACTTACTTTTTACGTATTTTTCAATTCTATAAACTTGATGTATAGCACTGTGATGGCTTCTAAATCACAATTGTTCATTGGGAAATAAATTCTTGCCTTCAATTATTGTTAAAAATTTTTTCTTCAAAATCTTTTTAAAAATTTTGCTGAGACTGCTAAGAAGACTTATCGGTCTGTAGCTGTTTGGGTTTTCTGGCGGCTTACCCGACTTAGGAATCGGAACCACTTTAGCAATCTTCCAGTGATCTGTTTTTATTTTTTACGACTCTGGCAATATTCCAAAAAAGTTTTGCGTTTTTATCTAGTGTGTTTAGTGTTTTATTCCACTCCCTGTTGCGATGATGTAAAGTTTCAGTGGCTATAATTTTATTAAAATACAGCATAAAAGCGCGATGCATAGGTTGGCGATACCTCTGCCATTGCCATCTATGCGAATTCCTAATGCGGATGTAATTGAGGATATAATCCGGAATATTCATGAATGCATTATTGTTTTGCCATAATACTTTGGGTATGCTTGACTCAACCGAACTTAAAACATTCTCAGTAAATTTGTCTATATTCTCATCAATATTTTCAACAGATGTTGTGTTTTCCAAATTGCATAAAACCTTGCTTAGTTTGTTATTTAACTGATATTTAAAACGACCCCAATTTGCTTTTAAGTAATCAAAAACCAACAATTCTCTTCTTCCACAAGATCGCAAGATTTCACAGCAGACAGGGTTATGATCAGAGCTAAGTTGTTCTAACGCAACCGGATGCGTAAGGAAAGTTGCTTTGTTTGTTAAAAATAAATCTAAAACAGGCGGACTACCACGCGATCCACATGGAAAATAGGAAGGACTTGACGGAAATACGACAAGAAACGGAAACAAATCTGACAAGTTTGAAAGAATGTTTCCCCAAAAATTCGCCATATTGCACCCCCAGTTTCTGTGCCTACAGTTAAGATCACCCGCAAAAATATAGTCTTCATTTCTCCAAAAAAGCATTCTTTAATCATTTTTAAAAACATTTCTTCTAACCGCGGACGAGTTTTTGCCAGGAAAGTATACACAATAAACACAGATTGATCTTTGATTACTTAATCTAATCTCTGCTCCAACATTTTCTATTAGACTAGTATGAATTACCGGCAGCAGTCTATGCTATACCCCTTTGAGCAGTTCTATCCACACGATAGCACTTGTACTCAGAGTTGGAGAACTTTTTATCTGTTTTTAACTAAGTTTCAGTGATCAACGCAACATCGATTTGTCTGCTACTTAAAAAATTAAAGAATTCTATGTATTTATTTTGAATGGCTCTGGCATTCCAAGTTACAATACTTATGGGATTATCTACCATATTAGTTGACATTATTGTATAAAAACTTAGTAGCTAATTGGGCTATAACATTGAATTGTTCAAATTTTGTTTTACAAATACTTAACTTATTAATCATATCCATAACCAGAGAATTAATCTCTTCCATCGTGAATAGCTCATTGTTATTGGAAGAGTTGTAAATGATGGTTTGCTTGTCCGCCTCTCCACGCATCGAGTTCTTCCATGTATTTGATGAAGAAGAGTTGTTGAAAATCGGGCGCTAAGAAACAGTGCGCTGAGGTAAAGCGGGAAAATCACTCATCGACTGGAAAGTGGGAGGGTTTTTGTTGTTGTGAGTGTACGAATGTGTAAGATGGACTGACGTGTTCTTGTGTGCTGTTTTCACTCGCATCTCCAAATATTTATTTCTACTTTCACAGACAGCATCAGTGGACTTGTGATTTCCACTACAGTTGGCGCATTTAAAATGTTGTTTTTCTTTGCATGTTTCAGTCTTATGCGGACCAGCACAATAGGAGCAATAAGTTGAGTGCTAACACAGTTTTTAACTGAGAGCGTAAAGCTTCGTCTATCCTATTTTCACCAAATCTAGCTAGTTTAAATACACATTGTAAATGCGATGCGCTTTGTTTGTGATTTTTTTTTTTTGAAGTGTGGTTAGAGCATTAAGATTGTCAACACCCGATGAACTCCAGGCAGAATAAATTCCAACAAAAATTTGTTTTTTTATTTTCACATCCAGCTAACCATGGGTAAAGGGAAAACTGATTTTCATTAAAGTTTCTAATATACTCTCGATTACGGTCCTTATGCGTTGATTTGAAACCTGATAGTTTTGGGCACGGGCGTCAATTCTGAATAATTAAAAGCTTTTCCGAAAACGATCTCGTTCCAAATGGTTTCTCTAATAGATCTTTAATTATGGATTTTGTTTGAGTAGATATTGTTGCAGATTAAATTCTATTTCCTACCAAAATAAAGATCCTATTATTTATCTTAATAAATAGGTACCTGTTCCTATTCAAATAATATGAAACAAACAAATAAAAACATAGCATTGGCTTTGAAGTATGAGAAAGCAATTTTCCCTTATTTATCGATAAAAAGTTTTTATGGAACGAAACAAAACTAATACCTATCTTACAATAACTATCTTACTACTCACTTCTCACAAATAAAAAAACAAAACAAGAGCGCACTCTCATATTCCAAAGCACCACAAATAAATTATTTGCTCACATTTATAATCCACACAAATATAAAATAATAAATTAAATAATTTCGCACTGAACTTTTGGGATTCAATAACACTGTTTATTCAATCAAATAAAGACACAAGTAAGCACACGCTTTCTTACTGCAATTTCCCTAGAAAGAGAAACATACGAAAGTATACAAAAAAAAAAGAGAACACACAAAATGCACCTGCTTGCTTACACATTACACTCCACTGTATAGTTTTATCGCATTTGTTTGCGCTAACGCTTCCGTTTACTTAACTGGGCTTTGCTTATGACTGGTAGTCAAACACTCTTATATAGATTGTAGGGAATTTGGACTGTTTTTTAATGGGAGTTTTGGATTGTGTGTGTGCAGGCAGGGAATTTGGTATCGCAATTTTTAACGCTAAAGAATATTTCAAGGAAAACTTTTTGTATGGGAGTATTGTGTTGTGTGTAGGAAAACATGATTTGTAAATAGGTAGTTTTGTTATTTAGTATGTCATTGATTATTGCAATTATTAATCTTCATAATTACTTTAACCTAGTCATTCTTTGTATTTTGCGTATAAAATGTATTTCACAGAATTTATTTATTTAAATTTTTGTTTTAGCGCCGCTAAACTAGCTAACTAAGAGAAATCGCCCCTGGATTTACATCAGGCTTGGTAGTACTATAAATGAAGAATCTCAAAAAATTGGATCTGACAATTCTGCCTGTCTGTCCGATTGTCGGTCTTTACGTATATCCGACTGCAGCCTAAACGGCTGGACGTATTTTTTCAAACTTACTATCTGGGGTCGGTGGGTTCGCAATTCGAGGTGAACTCTGAATGTTCATTCTAACCTCAAAATTAAATTTCGATTTTCTCGAAAACGGCTATGGCGATTTTATTCAAATTTAATATTTAAGTTGCGGTAGATATATGCTAACAGACGGCGTATCAGGCGTTTGCCAAAAAAAAAAAAACATTGTATAACGGTACTTTGCTTATTGGCTGGTTTTTGCCAATTTGCTATTTCTCGGCTATGATTGGATCGAGTTTGTTCGAAATCATAATATTTGGCATGTACAAGATTATGTCATACCAAGTTTTGGAAAATTTTAAAATTTCTATTTTTATTTTTAAGGATTTAAAAAAAGCTTTTTACCGATTTTGCAAATCCCAGTCGTGCACTTTATTTCTTATATGTTTAAAATATATTCCTTGTTTGTTCGCGGGATCTCTTGGTTGCTTGCTCTCCCGGGATAGTTAGTTAAGTAGTTTACTGCGAGATCCCGTTTAGGAAGCCTTGTTTAACACCACTTTCTGAATTCGGAGGACCTACTAGCTAGTATCGATTGTAATTTTCTTTTAATGTATTTGAATACGTCTTATAACATATAGACGTATACTCGCCCCAGCGAGAACATTATTAAAGTATAACTCAGTTTTCAGCGTTAATGTTCGTGGAAATAAAAACTTAAACTACCTCCCTCTATTAACCACCAGAATTGCTGGTGCTGCTTCCTCACATCTTTAATATCGTGCCCCGATACCGATCTACTGAATCGGATACGCTCCTCAGTACTCTGTGCGACGTCTCGGCTGTAGTTGAGCCGCCTGTCCACAGTTGTCCGGGCAACGTGGAAGAGTAAAGGCACCGCTGATCTATCCTGGATCAGTCCTGCCTGATCGAAATAGAGGAATGCTTCTGGGGGCAAAACCATTAAGGCGCATGGTACCTATGGTTGGGGTAATAACCCCCAATGACAGGTTATTCATTGACGTCATTGCTCTTGCAATATGCCTTCGAGTCATCTTGACCAGGAAATTGTCCAGTCTTATCAGATTCGCCCTGTTGTATAGGACCTCATTAGAATAGAATTTCATGTACTAAGACTCTGGTGTTCTGTACAAGTGAAGGCAAGCCCGAAGGTAGACCCTATCAGACACCCAAATCTTTTCCATCCTACTTGCCCCTACGTTGAACCACACGGGACATCCATATGCGAGCATGTTCCAATTGAGGGCCGTGTAGACACTTATATCGAGTTGCTTGCTATAAAAAAGTTTCTTTGTAAGGGCGAAGGCAACTCGGGCTCTGGCGCATCTACATGTTTGTTAAAATATATATCATATATTGGTCTATCCAAAGTCCAAGGTATCTGCCCACATTTTGACACGAAAGTGGACGCCCGTGCAGTCCAACGATAGAGAACTTTCGCCAATTCTTTCTCGTATCTCTAGAGACCAGAGACAACGGCGTTCTGAATAGAATGGTTTCCGACTTCTGAAGATTGATCACCAACTTCCAGTCGTCGCAATATCGCTGAGTCTTATCGAAGTCACTCTGCAAGAGTGTTGCAATGACGTCAATCTTAGGTCCTGAACTGTACGCAATCAAATCGTCCGCATATGCTATCGCGTGCTGAAGAGATTCTATCAGATCAACCGTGAAATATTGAAAAGTATCGGTGAATTAACCGCACCCTGTTGCAGACCATTTTTAATTTCGATCGTCTCAGCAGAAGTCACATTGCCATTTTTCACAACGAACTTTCCACTGGTGAGCAACATGTACAGTTATGGTTTACTTATGCCCAACCTGTTCAACTTGTAAAAGAGCCCTTCCAACCATGCGGTATTGAATGCCTTCTCCAAGTCATTCAGGCGGGTACCCGTGCATTGTTTCTTGCTTTTGTTTTATTGGTTATCCGGAACTATGTTACTGTCCTCAACCCACTTAATCAAGGCCGTATTGATCACTTTGTCGAATACTTTGCTGATATTCGGAAGGAGACTTAGCGACTGGAGATTTGTAAAACCTGTATTCTCTGATCGCCAGTGCTCTATATCATTTCACAGGTAAAAGTTGTATAATAAAGAAGTTATATATAGTAGTAATAAAGCGAGAAATCAAACAACTGCTCTTGATTCAGACGAACGACTAACTCAAACTTTATTATGAGTATTCAAAACCAAAAGAAGTGTCTGTCTGGATATAATTATATTTCTTAAAACGCTGGACGGGTGTACATGCAGCTGCAAATTATGCAAAGTGGAATTTTTGCACTGACACGCATCCAGTGCATGGCGGGACCTTATCTTAGACAATAGAATTATTCTAAGAAGAGGAAAAGATTTAATTACCGGAATAATTCCTCGAACTAGGTATTTCGGGAATTAATTATACATAACACCTCCGTCCTTTAAATCTAGGATGGGCAGCTGGGCATAATCAGGCCCAATTTGAGTTTGAACATATATAAATTTCTTCTTTCCAAATAAATAGGACCGAAACTTCTTGACTTCTTGCGGCGATGCTTGCTGAGCACAATGAAACCATATCCGGGTCGTTCCGGGCCCAGTTCGCGGAAAAAAAATATTTTCGTGTGTGAATATCGAAAAGCAACCGGTGGGCCTAAGTAGGCCCAGAGTAAACAGCTGTACTGTATGAAGTGTCTGCTCAGAGTATAATATTATAACTGCGTATATTATAACTGATCAATTTTTTTCTTTTGTTTCTTTAAGTAATAATTAATACTTTTGGCTTTAATTTTCATTGTTTGTGGTTTCAGTGGCATTTTTTATGGTTTGTTTATGATTTTTGGTTCTTGTGTAAAAAAACAAAACAAAATTAATTGTTTATGCTGTGGATATAGTTCTGAATCGGGCAACCAGATCTGGACGGCTAGCTACAGAACACATAGCGACATTGTTGGCGGAAGATATTAATGAGGAAGAGGATCAATTTGCTGATGATGATGATGATGATGGAGATTATGTGCCGGATAATGATGCTGCTGATGCGTCTGAAATTGAGGTCGAGTTGGAAGTGGAAGAGGCGGAAACTGATTACGATGATGATGATGTTGGTGATGATGAAATTAATTTTCTTCTCCAAGAAGAACTTGACACTGTTTTGGGTGCTGGTTTTGTGCCCGAACAATTGTCTGATGAATTTTATTCATGCAAAGATGGACTTATGTGGATGAAAGCTCCACCACGAACTGGCAGGTGACAAGCGCATAATGTGCCTGTTGCTGCAAGAGCTGGGCTCAGTAGTAATTTCGTTCAATATTCCATTTCCATTTGCAAACAGTTCGTGACACCAGAGATGGTTGATGTCATTTGCCGTGAAGCAAATCGAAAAGCAAACTATATGGTGCGCATTTGGAACGAAGCACATTCAACAGCAAATCCAAAGGTTTGACAGCCAACGAATGAAAATGAATTGTATGCATTCATTGGTCTGTTATTGTTTTCTGGCCTATTCAACTCCAACACCCAGCCGACGTAGGAGCCTTATCATCACGACATTTACACAGCAACAATGTCTCTAAAACGTTTTAATATTTTGCTACGTTACATTCGTTTTAATAATGGCAATACACGCGAACAGCGCTTACTAACCAGTAAATCTGCGGCAACCGACGACATATGGATCATGTTGAACGCGAATTTAGAGAGAGCATATACGCCAAGTGACAACATAACCGTTGACGAGCAAAGCCAACAAAAATCGCCGTCATTGTGTTGTCGACAGAATATTATACCAAGAAAATTCTTCCCTGAAACCGAATCAAATCTTGGACATAATGCCAATAAGGCAGGGGTTGACACCATAGACCAAATTATCTCCGGATATTCCTGCAAACGTGGAACCAATCGATGGCCATTGGCTTTGTTTTACAGTATATTGGATATTGCTGGTTTGGCTTCGTTCATTATTTACAACCATTTGTAGACAGCAAAGCCAAGTGACAAACATCGTAAATTTTAACTCAATTGGCCATACAATTGGTTCCTCCACATATGGAGGTTAGAGAGAAGAATGGGCATGTTTCACGCCGACCTTGTATCAAACAAGCAATGGCAAAGTTCGGTGTTATTGTAAGTAGATATCTTCTACAGTACATCATATAACTATTTCCACCTTTCATTCTCATTAATTCTTGCGTTCTCTCTCTTTTCAGTCACCAATTTTGACTACACCAGTTCAGGTAGCATCACCTAAAACCTCTGCACTAGCTGCATCTGCCTTAACCGCTGCTGGGTAATCGGAAGGATTGTGTTCATTGTAGAGCCGAAGGTGAACCGCCCCGTAAAGCATTCTATAAAAGTATTTTTTGCCATGAATTTATGTGCCTCACACACGGAAAAGTAGAAACAAGGGCTTCATGCAATGCCTGCTGCCAATAATTGAATTTTCTATACTTTCTCCACACACATATATATATATCCGTTACATGTAGGTAGGTACATCATGTATTTAACTTGGCACAATATAAAATCTAAGACAAAGTCTGTTTTTTTATTTATTCTAATCCCTTTTCCATAAAATATTCATATGGGCCTATCTAGGCCCAGCAGGCTATGTTACCGCCTCACAAACAGCTGCCCATCCTAGGGTTAAGCTTTGAAGACCCTGCAAAAGGGTAAATGTGTGGTACCCTTACTCGTACATCATCTTTGAGTTCCACTACATTCTTATTTTTTAATTTCTCCTCCTAGTAAAACTAAAGTTAATGGTATTTATTGTCTTATGTTTATATTCCAAGTACTTAATCATTTCTCTGTTCTCTATGTTATTTAGATTTAGTTTTTCAAGTGTTATATTATGAAATATTTTTGTAAAGTTTACATGAAATGTTGGAACAATAAACTTATCGGTATAATTGTTTGCTTTATTTTTAAAGGTTTTTTTTTCCGAGGGGAGGTAAAAAATCTTCAGACACTATAAGGATCGATAGCGCGTGCTCATAGTAGTGTGAGATTTTTACATTAAAAACCTCCCTTCGTGATAAATTTCTTTGATTACTACAACTAAGTTTTGACTTATCCAGCAGTTTTTCTTTCACATATTGAGATCGTTTGGCAGGTCGCTTTCCATTGAAAGTTTCTGCTTGTTCCTCAAATTAGACGCGGTTTCTTGCTATCGCTTTAAGTCGAAAGGTTTAGGGTTTAGTCCTTTGTAGACGACGCAGTAGACTCCTCTCATCTAGAATTCGAAGGACTTCATTGTTAACGTGTCCTTGTAATCTGTCTTTATGCTAACGCGCGAAGTTTTTGATTTCATATTCGACTGTCGCAATTCCTAAATCTCTATGGATATCCTTATTTCTAATAAACCACGGTGCATTAACTATTGATCTAATTACTTTATTTTCAAAAGTTTGTAAAATATTGACATTACTTATTTTGGTATAACCCCATAGTTGTATTCCATATGTCCATACCGGCTTTAGCACTTGCTTGTATAAAAGCAGTTTGTTCTCTATATTAAGCTTGGAATGTTTTCCAAGTAACCAGTACATTTCTCTTTATTTGGTTTCTAGGTCTTTACGTTTTTTCTTGACGTGCGATTTCCACTTCAGTTAAGCATCAAGTGTCATTCCAAGATACTTAGCCTCGTTTGCAAACGGAATTTGAACCGAGTTTGAAAAGATCGGCAAATTATTTATTTTCTTATAAGTAAAATTGACATGAACAGATTTGTTTTCGTTTAAAGCTAGTCCATTCATTTACTTTGTTCAATGCTTCTTGCAATTTTTCAGTTATTTCTTCGATCGTTTTACCCGTTGCCAGGATGGCAGTGTCGCCGGCAAATGTAGCTAATACGGTGCCTTCTTCTTGCGGTATATCGCGAGTATATAATATGTACAAAAGCGGTCCAAGGACACTTCCCTGCAGCACCCAGCCCTTATTTCTTTAAATTCTGAATACTCGTTTCCGGGTTTGACTCGGAAAAGTCGATTCGTCAAGTATTTTTCCAGAATATTATATAAGTATTCCGGCAGAACTTGTCGTAATTTATATTGTATTTCAATCCTTCATGCCAGGCCTTGTCAAAAGCTTGAGAAACATCAAGGAATACGCTAGAGCAAATCTTTTTTCTTCGTAAGCTTTCTCAATTAAATCAGTTATTCTATGCACTTGGTCTATTGTTGAGTGCTTGGTTCTAAACCCAAACTGGTGATTGGGAAAAAGAGATTTTTCTTCTATAACCGGCTGTAATCGCTTAAGCACTATCCTTTCGAAAACTTTAGACATAATCGGAAGCATCGAAATAGGTCTATACGATTTTTTAACATTCGGCGGTTATCCTGGCTTCAGAATCATTATTACTTCCGCGACTTTCCATTGACTCGGAAAGTATTCTAGTCTTATCGCTGCGTTTATAATGTAGAGGAACTTAACTAACGCTTTTCTAGGTAATGATTTAAGAAGCTCTCCTGTGATTAGGTCGTATTCAGGAGCTTTATTCGGTTTCAGTTTCTTTATTTCTTGTTGAAGCTCGGTCAACCTTGCATTTCTTACAAGGTTGTTTCTCTTTCTACTTCGTAATTTTTATCTTCGTGATTGATATACAGGGTCTTCCAATAGGGACTTCCGAACTTTGACAGTTGATAGCGGCCATTTTGTTGAAGGTACATCTGTCAGATTGGCTGTCATTTATTCAGTCTGTTTTGCCAAATCAGCATGGACGGACATAGCGTTCAACAACACGTGCAAATAATAAAATTGTTTTTCAAAATGGGTGTTCTTTTCGAGCAACGTTCCGCGCTCTTCGCCCATTTTACGGTCTCCATAACCGTGCTTCCGAGAGGACTATAAGCAGTGTGGTGGATAAATTTGAGTCCACTGGTTCAGTAAACGATCAACCAACACTCGTATGTTGGCGAAACGCAAGATATGCCGAAAACATCGCCGTTGTTCGTGAGAGTGTGCAGGAGAATCGGAGGCAGTCGATTTCCCGTCGCTCACAAGAACTTGGCCTTTCGCAGACCACAACTTGGCGAATTTTGCATCGTGACTTGGGTCTGCACCCGTACAAAATTCAACTAACCCAGGAGCTGAGGGTAAACGACCATAGACAACGACGTGTGTTCGCTGAATGGACTTTGGAGCAGTTGGAAACTGATCTTAATTTTCATCGAAGAATCATCTTCAGCGATGAGGCCGATTTCTGGATGAATGGGTATGTCAACAAACAAAATTGTCGAATTTGGGACAATACCAATCCACATGAGATCCAAGAGCGTCCAATGCATTCCGAAAAAGTCACTGTTTGGTGTGGATTTTGGGCTGGCGGCGTCATCGGTCCATATTTCTTTGAGAACGACTTTGGTCAGGCCATCACCGTCAATGGCGAGTGCTATAGGTCGATGATTACCAACTTCTTTTGGCCTGAATTGGATCATATGGACATCAACGACATGTGGTTTCAACAGAATGTCGCTACGTGCCACACAGCTCACGCCATGGTCATCTCACGTGGAGGTGATATGAACTGGCCACTGAGATCGTGCGATTTGACCCCGTTAGGCTTTTTCTTGTGGGGTTTTCTGCAGTCGCAGGTCTATGCGAATAAGCCACAAACTACAGCGGCCCTCAAAGCCAACATAACCCATGCCATCGGTCAAAATCAGCCCGATTTATGCGCCAGAGTCATGGAAAATTTGACATTTCGGATGAGCGCCACCCAGAGAAGCCGCGGTAGATGTTTGAACGATGTTATATTCCATACATAATGGCATCGATATGCCTTTCAAACGAATAAAAAATTTCGACGATATCTCAATACTCTTTGCTTTATTTAAATTTAAAGATAGGAAGCGCGTAATGAAAGACCTTTTACCTGCTTAAACCATCGGCAATATGATTTCCTTTTCCTTTCAAATATTCCATTGTGAAGTGATACTCGTTTAATTGAATTTTCCATCGTTGTAATTTCATGTTAGGTTCCTTGAGATTATTGAGCCAGACAAGAGGCTTGTTGTCTGTACGTAAAATAAATTTTCGTCCGTAAATGTATGTTCTGAAATATTTAACTGCCCAGACGATAGCGAGACATTCTTTTTCTATTGTTGAATATTTTGCTTCATGGTTATTTAATGTACAGGGTGGACCAAAAGTCTCTTTCCTATGTAAACAATTAATAACTGTTATTTATAGATATTTTTAAGTTTTTTTTTTTTTTTGTTTCAGACATAAGGCTTGGGAGATTTAGGATGGAGCACTACACGATTACACAGTGAACAAAAATTGTTAAATTATTTTTTGAAAATAGCCAGTCAATTATTTGTACTCAACGTGCCTACTGGCAATTTTATGGCGTTAGAAATGTTCCAACAGCAGCCACTAATCGTGCTGTGGTGGCCAAATTTGAGCAATATGGGAACGTTGGAGATGTGAAGCGTTCGGGCAGGATCCAGTTGGTCATACTGCAGAACTGTCCTATATATCGCCGAGAATGACGAAGAATTTTTGGAAAATTTTATGATGACGACGAGGCACATGTTCATCTGAGTGGGTTTGTGAACAACAAAATTGCAGATTTTGGGACACACAGAATCCCAAAAATCTCCATCAACGTCCCTTACACTCACTTCGTGTTACTGTTTTTTGTGGAATAACCTCGCGTAAGATTTATGGGCCATATTTCCTTGAAAATGATGTGAGTGCCAGCGTTATGGTCAATTCGTGCCACTACAGAACAATGCTTCAGGACTTCCTTTTTCCACTTATGCAAGTACCCAACAATGCTGAGCTAATTTGGTTTCAGCAAGACGGATCTACCGCTCACACCACGCGTGAGACAATGAACTTTTTGCACGAACAGTTCCCAAATCGCATTATCTCAAAAACGGTGAATTTGAATGGCCGCCGCGATCGCCTGTTCATTCGGCTCCGGACTTTTTTCTATGGGGTTACCTGAAGGAAAATGTTTACATTAACAAACCACAGACTATACATGAGCACAGAAATCGCTCAAATTACGCCGGCAATATTTCAAAAAGTCACGGAAAGTGGCCACTTGACCGATATGATTTTCCATACATAATGTATAAAATTTCTATGAAAAAAACTTTTATTTGTAATTTATTTCATTAGTTTTTATCTTGTCGTTCAAAAGTTATTCCAGATATACATAGGAAAACTATTTTTGGGCCACCCTGTACGTGATGCGTAGCATATAGGGTGATGATTTTGACTGAGTGCCGCGCCGATTGCATAATTTGTTGCATCGGTAGTTTTATAAGGCACGACCGCCAATCTCGTCGTCCTTGATCCAAGTGGATAACCACCGGAAAAGCTGACAACCATCAGTCATTATTGAGGCAGGAGGACGCAAAGTTTGACGACCGATCGTGTTAGAATTCCTGTTTCAGTTTGGATGTCAACTACTCTGACTCTTTGATCAGAGCCACGATGTACCTTTACAACTCGCCCTAGTCTCCATTCATTGGGAGGTGGGTTTTCGTTCCGAATAACGACAAGATCATTAACCTGAATATCCCTCTGGGGATATTTCCATTTAAAACGTTTATGGAGCTCCTTCAAATATTCTTCCTTCCAGCGGATGCTGAATTGATGATGAAGAATCTTGAGTCTTCTCCAGGGACTCATAATACTCAGAGACTGATCTGTATATGTGGGCTCGGGAAGGCTGAGTAGTAAGGCACCAGTGAGAAAATGACCAGGGGTGAGCGGAACGATATCGAGTACGTTTTTCGAGATGGGTGATAGTGGTCGAGAATTCAAAGTTGCTTCAATGCGTGAGAGAAGTGTCGTAAATTCCTCAAATGTAAACTTCGCACTCCCAGCGAACTTCTGGAAATGTGTCTCAAAGCTTTTGACACCGGCTTCCCATAAGCCACCCATGTGAGGCGAGCCCGGTGGTATAAAGTTCTATTTGATTTGGGCGGGACGATGAGAATTTTCTTCGGGATAGTGAAGAAGAGCCTCGCGGAAGTCCTGAAACAGCAATTTGGAGGCTCCCACGAAAATAGTTCCGTTATCCGAAAACACTTGTACGGGTGTACCGCGGCGGGAAACAAAACGAGTAAAAGCCGCAAGAAATGCTTGAGCAGTTAAATCACTAACAGCTTCTAAGTGTACAGCTCGAGTCACAAAGGAGACAAACAAGCACGCATAACCTTTATCCAGGCGACACTTTCGACCGTAATAGGTTTTTAATAAAAACGGACCAGCGAAATCAACGCCAGTATGGTAAACGGACGACTAAGAGTTGTTCTTTCGACTGGTAATGTACCCGTTAATTGAGCGTGCATTTTTCCTTTGTATCGGACAGCACTCTTTGAACGGCAGTGTAGAAGCCGATAATCGTCCATGAGAGCGGACTATTCCATCGGCATCAAGAAAGGCATTAAATGGCGCCAGCCAGCTTTTGGGTTTTACTTGGTGTCCTGAGACAGAGACTGATACTCCCCTGGAAAATATTTTTGTTGGGTAAGGGCAATGAGTTTAATTTTAGTACAGCTGATTTCCTCATGTGAAAGCGTGATCGCCGAATTTTTTGCTCGATAGATTTTACTCCGAGATGCGTTAAGGAAACGAAGCATGTAGCTAACGACACAAATGGCCTTGTTGCAAGAAGAGAATCGATGCAAAAGTATTTTGAAATCAGGCGGAACATGGTTGGAAAACGTTTTAATGGGTTTACATTCTAACAGTGATTCCACAGGAGGGACTGGCTGAGAATGAGGCCAGGCAGAATGTGGTTGTTGAAGCCATTCCGTACCATGCCACCACAGCCGACTGAGTCGCAGATTCACTCCGCGAGTAGCAAGATCAGCCGGGTTCTCACATGACCTTACGAGAGACCATTTAACTCCTGGAGTGTTGCTCAGGATTTCGGATATTCTGTTGGCTACGAAAGTTTTCCAACAACTCGGGTGTTTATTGAGCCAAGCCAGTACAATAGTGGAATCTGTCCACAAGGTAACTTCTTCTATGTTAAGATGACTCAGATTTTTCGTAATCAACCGCACCATTCTACGGGGCATTTTACGGGGCTACTTTCGATTTGTCCCACAATAGATGCGACGTATAAGAGGCGGAACTTTGTTGAGTCCGGAGATACATCGATGCAGCATATGCACTACCTAGGGCGTTTACTCCACCCATCGAGGGATACGGATTGTTGTAATGTCAGGAAAAGTGGATAATAACGTCTTCCACTGTTGTTCGGTAGCGAACTAAAGACCTTCAACCCAATCGGTCTGATCCTTCCATATTTGTTGCATAAGTATCTTTGCTGCAACCACAACTGGAGCCAGCCAACTGGCAGGGTCATGTAGCTTGGCGATAACGGAGAGTACCGATCGTTTAGTAAATGGTTGTGAATAGGGAATTGGTTGCACCGAAAAGGAAAAGTTTCAGAAGAAGCATTCCAACGTATTCCGAGGGTCTTAAGTGAGCTTCTTTCATCGATTCGTAGAAAATCTTGACTTAGAAGATGGTCCCGAGGCAGATGGTTCAGTAATTTTAGGGAATTAGATGTCCACTTTCTTAAATTAAAACCTGCTGATTTCAAAACAGCTATTAGTTCACATTGAGACCTTTGAGCAGTAGCTATGTCATGAGCTCCTGAGAGGACGTCAACTACGTAGAACTCACGTGTAAGAATCTGCAAGGAAGGTTCGAATCGCCAGATAGGGGGCGCAATTGACTCCAAATATAACCGTTCTGAGTTCGAAATCTCTTATTTCCTGCTCTGGTACCGTACGGAAAATTAGTCTTTGAAAGGGGGTTTGCTCGGGGTGGACTAGGATCTGTCTATACATCTTCTCTGTGTTACTATTAAAAACATACCTGTAAGACCGCCAATTTAAAATAAGCAAGGTAATATCCTTTTGAAGAGTGGGTCCAGGACATAGTACATCATTTAAGCTTGTACCGTTAGAGGTTGCATGTGACGCATTGAAGACAACCCTTACTTTCGTGGTGAGGCTGTCGGGTTTAATCACTGCATTGTGGGGTAGGTAGTATGAATTGGCCTTCTGGTTCGAACTCTCTTCTGGTGGAAGTAAGGGTACCATATGACCTAATGAGGCATATTCTGGCAATACTGAATCATCATCCTTCTTCAAATGTGGATTAGTGAGGAGGCGTGATTCGTTTCGAAGGAACTGTCTGAGTGAAATATTGCGCGAATCCCCTAGCGGGAGATCTTGGGGAAAAGCCTCCTTAAATGGCATTCGCACTACATACCTTCCCGTCGAATTTCGAAAGGTGGACTCTTCGTACAACGTCTTACAGAATTCCTCGGCTGCTCTAAGCACTGGAATTTGTGGCAGCTCTTCCAGATTCCAAAACTTCTGGATATCTTGCTCCAGAGTCACTTCATTAAAAAACGATACCACTGTCGAACAGGAAGCTTGGCGTGTAGGTCGATCAAGAGGGCCAAGTAAAGCCCACCCGAATACGGTGTGCTGGACCATAAGAGACTTAATAATATTTGTCTTTGTGCCATTGCAGATAATCGATGGATAAAAATCAGCACCAATTAACATATCAATTTTTCAGCTTTGATTCAAAAAAAGGATTGGCCAGTGAAAGTTTAAGATCCCGCTGAAGTTCATTTATGTCAATTGAAAGCGACGGCAAATTTTCCGTCAACTTCTTGAGCACTAAAGCTTGTGCGTGAAGAGTGAAGTCCTTATCGCATTTGGATAGAAGAGTGAATGAACAGAGTTTGGATGAAGTAGCAGTCAGAGTTGAGCACATGCCGGAAATTTATGCTCTCACGGATTGAGTAGATAACTTTAATCGACGTTGAATTTCCTCTGAAATGAATGAGACTTCCGAACCAGGGTCAAGTAGGGCGCGTAGATCAAAATCACAACCATGATGTCGAATGCGAACTATCGCGGTAGCTAATAGCGCTTGACGACTAGTGGCATCGAAGAAGGCGTTAGGGGATATGCCTGGGGTGGAGTTGAGTCTGTTGATGTAGAAACGAAGCTAGTCGTAGTCGCCGGTGAGACGACGTGAAGTATGGTGCTTGCTGTTGCACTTAAAACACATATTCGTACTTCGAGACACACGTACAGTGTCTCGAACTGCCAGCCAGTTGAAGCAAAACTTGTGCTTGCGCACTACGCTTCTTCGATCGTCGGTTTTCATATTTAGAAAATCCGGACATAGCCGTAATGGGTGTTGACTCTTACAAATCTTACAGAGCTGCGCAATCTTGGAATAATGAGAGCGGACGCGGGCAGTCCTGATATTTGACGGAGGGGACGGAAGTGAGTTTTTCGATTTATTCCCCGGGTGCAAGTCGGATACACTTTCGAGTACTCTTTACCGATTGGAGAGAAATTGGTTCATGGTCTCCTATGAGGGTATCTCAGTTGGTTTTTTTAGTGACTCCTCTTAGAGAGCGAGAGTTCTGTCGGGTAGTCGCGTTGAGCATAAGTATGTAAGAAGCGCATCCCACTCCTCTACACCTACTCCATAAGACTTTAATTCAAGCAATGCATCATTAATGCTGCTTTGGAGTTCTTTTATGGCTTTGGCGGACTCAAGAGGGATTGGTTGCTGACTGAGGATTAGCTTCACTTGATTGTTTTACTAAAATTCGTTTATTTTCAAAATGATCGTGAAGGGCCTTCCAGGCCAAATCAAAATTTTCATCTGTAAGCAAGAAATTGGTTACGATGTTTAGGGCATCACCTTTGGTCTTCACTCGAAGGTGAAATAATTTTTGAACTGAGCTGATTTGAGGATGATTAACATACACAGCTGTAAACATATCTCTAAAAGTGGGCCATTCGAAATAGTTTCCATAAAAAACTTCTGTATTACACGGTGGGAGCTTGATACTATGTGAAGTATTTGGTGTAACAGTGAGAAGGTTTCCTTGAGCACTGGGGATAGAGCTGGACTCCTTCGCCCTTTCTTGAGCGCTACGAAGTGGATTGAGCATCTTCTCCGGTTGATGGTTTTTTCGTTCCAAAAGCTCACTTAAACAAGATAAATATGTATTGGATGAACATCTAGCTTTTACTACAATAAGGGACTCATTCAGCTCTTCGTCGCCCGCAGACTTAATGACAAAGTCGTTATGAACCTTTTTGACTTGAAACCAGAGATCGCGAAGTTCAATCTGGTATGATTCTAGAAGAGAAAGCGAAAAGGAAGAGCTAGGTTCCTCACGGAACGTAGCATGAAATTCGACCAACTGATCGGCAGCAAAAATTACGTCCTCCACACTCATCGCGAATGAACAAAATATGTATAATACCGATTGATGAATATTTAGAAATATAGTATATGCAAACAACTATAAAATTTTCACTCATGCAATGGAAATATTTAAAATAATAAACAAAATGGAGCACACTTTTTGTCCAACGATGAATGAGGAGAAAGTGCGGTATGGAGCACACTTTTTTTGAACGATGTGTTGAAAAACGATGAGTTCTAAGCCAAGGCGGGATGGCGCGCACACCTTTGGCCTGTCCAACGACGAATGAGGAGAAAGTGTGATTTGGGGTACACTTTTTGTCCAACGACGAATGAGGAGAAAGTGCGGTTTGGAGCACACTTTTTTCCAACAATCTGTTGAAAAACGATGAGTTCAATGCCAAGGCGGGATGGAGCGCACACCTTTGGCCTGCCCAACGACGAATGAGGAGAAAGTGTGGTTTGGGGCACACTTTTGGCTTTTGCCAACGACGAATGAGGAGAAAGTGTGGTTTGGAGCACACTTTTTTTCGCACAAGAAAATTAATTAAAAAACTGGTGATCCGGCTCGTTTGGACCAAAATGATTGTGTAATCACTTCTGCAAAAAGAAAACTTGGAAAAACTCTAACTTTTGATGAAAGAAAAAATACTCGATTTACTAGCTGTTTTCGGATTTCTTATTAGGCACGTCCGCCAATCTCGTCGTCTGTGATTCAAGTGGATGACCTCCGGAAAAGCTGACAACCATCAGCAAAAGCAGCATACAAAAAAAAAACAAATGTCATCTTAAAGTACATACACTAAATTTTTTGTAATTTTATCAAAAATTGTTCTTAGTATTTATCAATAATTAAACAATAAGACAAATGAAACAATTAAGTACGGTACGTCGAAAGACATAGTTTTAAGTATTAGGATTAGCTTAGAGCGCCCGCATAGGGCCAGTAAGTTAGAATAAGAATAGTTAAGTTAATTAAGCTAGTTTTAAGCATTTTGTCTAGCAAATAAGTTACAATGAATTTAAAAAAAAAAAAAAAAATGCATTAAAAATTAAATGAAATGAGGTTTGTTTGTAATTCATATATGCATTTATATAAAAGAAAGAACTAATATTTACAGTGGAGTTCAAAAGAATTCATATTAATTATATAACACAACACTCCCACTTATTATTAGGATGAATGTTAAATGACGCTAATATTTTTTTGTAAAAATTCAAACTTTTCTTTTGCGGGCGGCTTCCTAAAAATATCAGCTAATTGTTGGATGGCACAAAAGAAATGTTAAATAAGTCTTCATAATATTTTTCTCGTATGAAGTGCACACGAATATCGATGTGCTTAGTTCTTGCATGATACTCCGGATTTCGAATTAGATTAAGGGCACTCTGGTTGTCGATGTAAAGCATTGGTTTTTGATGTTCGTCACCAAGCAGATCCCGTATGAGCGCATCAAGCCACATCAATTCTTTGACTGCTTCCGACGCAGCTACATATTATGCCTCTTGTTGTGAACTAGGGTTGGCCACGGAGGCGTCTTCGGTGCGAGTAAGGAGGACGGCGGCACGCTCGCGGTTGCTCGGCTCAGCTCGTCGGACGGGGTGGTTCTTGTCCACCTTACTTCACACCACCTGCTCAGCACACAAAATCTCGTGCCATTTGATAAAAGAAATAAAAGAAAGAAGAAAGCTGCTTTACTTTGGACATCGGACGGAATAAAAAAAAAATAGAAAAGAAAGTAAAAAGGAAAATTCAAGGGTTTGTGCCCATGGCCAGGAGAAAGATTGGGAAGGACTCCGCGAACTTACCCTAACTATCCTAAACAAAACCTAGACTAGCCTAGCGACTTAAGCTAAATCCTAAAACTAACCCTAACTATCTTAACCTAACCTAACTCTACTCCCTACCGCGTCAATTGTCCTTCCCATTTTCTTTCCCTGCCAAACGGGTTCGTCCGGCACCCGAGGTATGCCTGGTGGAAGTGGTAGAAGCTGGTCTGCCCACCCTGTGTGTCTAGTGACACAACCAATTGCCATCTCTCTGGCCAATGATTGCGAGAGATGGCCCCTGAATGCGCTTCCCAGTCACGACCTAAGTCAGAAGTGGAGAAGTTCGTTTGTCGTCACGTTACGTCGTCATTGTTCGTAGTCGTCCTGTCCTGTCACTGTTCATCTATAGAAGGACGGCCCGACCGGCCATCCACACACCAAAAGAAAAAAAAATTATCCGCACATTAGTCTCACAAAATAGAAACACTCAAATTTTGGGTAGTGGGCTCATAGCCCTACACTATTTATTATAAATTTAAACCTTATCTATAATCGGAACTAAAACTAGGCCCTATTCTGCCAAGAATGACTCAGTAAACTTTTGTTTCAAAGGTGTAAAAAAAAAAAACGAGTTACTCACGGTTGCTTTTTTTTTTGTTATCCAGGTCCCCCGTTGTTCTGCCGGCAGCACGATGAAGGATGTGGTTTTTCTTTTATTGCGGAGTTAGACGCGACGCCTAAGGCACTGATCGTTCTTCGCAGAATTTACACAAATCCAACAAAAACACTTATCCTAACCTTAACTTAATTTCAATTAACTTAATTCAACAAAATTTAAATTCAGGGAAAATTCAAAACAATCAATTCACTATGGACTTTTTAAATCAAAATTCTTGCTCAGAAGGAGTAGCAGTCACTTTAAAAAATTAAATTTTTGCATTCAAAAATCTTAAATTTTTATTTTTTTTTTCACTTTTCACTATCACCACTGTCCCACGGAGCACCTCCTGGAAGCGTTGAATTTTTCTTGGGGGAGCACCCCTCGCTGCCGTTGTAGCGGACCACCGCCACCGCTATTACCGCCTGCACCGGTCTTATCCGGTTGCACCGGTATCTGCTTTACAACGGTCCAAGCAGGGAAACGGCAGTTGTCAAGATTTCCGCTGGGACCTGCGCTGCCTAGCGGCTCTCAATGCCTATTGGTTTTAAATCTGTTTAATTATTTTGCCCACAGGCACTCCTAGGCTTCGCCCTACATACCTTTATATCGCATATTTGGCTTCGTACACCTCCTTTAAAGTTACGCTCCCCCGATTCCTTTCCACGCCTTCCGAATTATCTGATTAAAATTAGATTTTTTTTTTTTTTATACTGCTGAAAATTACTTGTCCTATATGCCAAACTCACCTTAGAAAATAAATTGATAAAAAAATTGTTCTTTACAGAGAGTCTCCGCCTCACTGTATTTGCCTTCCTTTAAAAATTGTTCTTCTTGTACAGCAAAGAAATTACTTAGCGGCAGCGACCAGCTGTTCGACACTTGACTTTACGAAATGATCTTGGGGTCGATGCTCTACCCGTTGCTATCAATCTGGGTTATCTCTTTCCCATTTTCCTACTTTTCCCCTTCTTTTTTTTTGTTTCTACTTTGTCCTCCCTTCGTCAGTCTTTTCCCCTTTTTCTTTGTCATGTTTTGTCTTTGTCAGCTATGAGTGGTGTTTTCCTTTTTCTTTTGGGACATTGAAATGAGAAATTTCCCTTTCCAATGTCCTACGTCTCGTCATTGTCAGTTACAAAAATTTCGTTTGAATAAAAAAAAAATCCTGAGCAATAACATACAAAAATACACTAACCTGACATTTACTATTGTTAACTGACCTACCTAACATACTTAATATAACCTACGACTCTACTCACGTAACTCAAACAAAATTTCTGCCCAACAAAAAAAATATACAATATAAACATATAATATAAAAATAATGGACAAATGAATTCTACATTCTTTATCTTATCCTTGAACCACAGATAATTTCCCGATCGCCATTAATTTTCTTGCGAGAGAGAGACGGGTGTATCTCCCTCCCTCATGTCAGCTGATTATTGACATTTCTTTTATTTTTAATTTCTAATTGCGAGGCGATTCGCTGTGTTTTCCTTTTATTATTATTATTTTTTTTTTATAATAAATATTTTTAAAGAAAACCCACCCCTGGGATTGGTGGGTGTGTGGGCATGCGCAACGACTAAAAAAACGAACGCATGGAAAAAAACTATAAAGAAAAGCGACGAGCTGCAGTAGGGATATTGCCTGTGGACCCCACGCAACCCCAGGTATGTTGCCATTTTTATTTGTTTTTTTCTTTTGTGTAATGCATTTAAAATTTTTTTATTCGCACATGAAACAACAACCCTGGGATGGGGTGTGTATGCGTGCGAGGTCGCACAAAATCATCACCAGCCAATCCGAGAGGACGTCGATGATGAATACCATCGTGAGATCACCGAAGCAATTGTCTGGGTGCAGGTACCTGTTTTAATTTTTCTTTTCCTTTTTTTTTTTTTGTTGTTGTTATTATTGGACGAGATACAGGCCCTCGTAACACTCTGTTGTACTAAGTGCTGTACATCGCTGTCTCTTAGATGACTAGGAGATAGGACTTCCTCCAAGAAGACAAACATGACCGCTAGTTGAACGTCTTATGGAAAGATCACCCGCATAGTCAGCATCACTAAAAATAGAAAACGAAAGATTAATATTTGAGTTAAAGACTATTCCTTTAGAATATTTTAAGTATTTAAAAATACGCCTAGCAGCTTTTTTGCTTTGCACTTAGAAGATACGTTTAAGCCATTCGACGGCCCTTTGATAACGCCCGACTCCCCAGTCATGACATCTGACAACTTTAAAGTAAAAAAAGTTGCATTAATTGAACTGAGGGAAGTGATTAAAAATCTAAAGACTAAAAAAGCACCGGGTTACGACTTGATAACGGCGCAGGTGGTCAAGGAATTACCGAATAAAGCTGTTATCAAACTGCTATATTTGATTAACGCTTCGTTCAGAATGCTCTACGTTCCGAGACAATGGAAAGTCGCAGAGATTATCATGGTCCCGAAACCAGGCAAACCTTTGAATGAGAAAAAATCATATCGGCCTATTTCCCTATTGCTGGTTATCTCTAAAATATTCGAAAAACTACTTTCAAAACGACTACAACCCGTAATCAACGAAAGACGTCTCATTCCTGACCATAAATTTGGATTTAGAGTCAAACATTCAACAATCGACCAAGTTCACAAAATAACTGACGTGATTGAGAAAACTCTCGAAGAAAAAAAGATTTGTTGTGGTGTATTTCTTGACGTCTCACAAGCTTCGGTAAGGTTTGGCACGAAGGTTTGTAGTATAAATTGCAACGACTACTGCCATGGCAACTCTTTCTAATTTTACGATCGTACCTCACCGAAAGACTTTTTCATGTTAAGCACGGAAATGATTACCCTGAGTTCAAGGAGATTGCGGCCGGAGTCTCACAAGGAAGTGTCCTCGGCCCGATTCTATATGTACTCTACACGCGTGATATCCCGCAGAAAGGAAACTGCGTCGTCGCCACGTTTGCGGACGCTACGACGATATTGACAACGGGCGATACAATTGAAGCAGCAACTGAAAAGCTGCAACATGCTGTTATCAAAGTCCACGCTTGGACAAATTCTTGGCGTATTGTGCTGAACGAAAGCAAATCTACTCACGTCAACTTTACCTACAAAAAAGTGGACAGATTACCCATATATTTAAACTCGGCTCAAAGCAAAATATCTAGGAATGACTCTAGATGTTAAGCTTAAATGGAAATCGCACGTAAAAAAGAAACGCAACGAGCTCAAAAACAAATACCGACAAATGTATTGGCTACTCGGAAGACATTCGAAGTTGAGCCTACATAACAAACTACTTATCTATAAGCAAGTGCTAAGGCCAGTGTGGACGTATGGTCTACAACTATGGGGTTGTACCAGGAAAAGCAATAGAAACATCCTACAAACTTTTGAAAATAAAGTTCTTAGAACGATCGTTAGCGCACCGTGGTACGTACGTAACGAAGATATTCATCGGGACCTGGGAATTCCTAGCATTGTCGAAGAGATAACAAATTTTGCTCGTAAACACAAAGATCGTGTTCACGGCCATTGTAACAGTACCGTCATTCAACTACTTGACGCGAACAATTCAATTCGTCGTCTGCAAAGGACAAAACCTTTTGACCTCGCGTCATAGTATATGCCGGTCGTGAAAACAGCAGGAACTTTCATTGGAATTTAACCTGTCTAAAGTGCTACATTCTTTTTACTCGTAATTACATACGAACATCTTTTTCCAAAAATCACGAGTCTCGTAAGCGAAAATAAAACTGCTGGATAAGCGTCGGCTTAGTTGTAGTATTAATCTTGAAGATTGGTGTTTTTAGTGAGTAAAAATCTCAGACTACCGTAAGCACGCGCGGTCGGGCCTTATGGTGTCTTTAGAAGGTTTTCACCCTCTCGGCAAAAAAAAAATAAAAAATTTTCTGATGAGCTTTCATTTCATCGTCCATTGCCCTTTTCCAGTCATCAGCTTCATCTGACTGTAATGCTTCTTTGTATGTTGCTGGCTCAAACCTACTGCAAATGAAAGCATAACCTTCAAGAGCGTTAGCATACATACCGGAATTTGTTGCACTACTTTGAGACTGGCTGCGAAGTTTACTTCGACTGTTGTTTGATGGCATGGATGCAATTTGTTTCTGTATGTTGTCGTCTGCTCCAACTTGCTTTCAACCTTGGCCTGGACTTGAACTGCTGCCCCTTTCATCACCCTCAACGCTTTCAACTGCCGAAGTAAATATTTCCTCTTCAGAAAAAGTCTCGGTCTTCGTATCCACAATATCAGCCCCTTTTCCTAAATTAGGCGAATTCGATTCAAGGTTAACGACTGAATATTCTTTAAATAAAACATCTCTGGAAATTTCAATTTGATTCGAACCAGGGATACATACATGGAAACCTTTAACACTTTCAGGATATCCTACAAAAAATCCAGGCTTTGACTTCTTGTCCAACTTTTGTCTCTTTTCCTTTGGAATATGAACAAATACTTCACTGCCAAACGTTTTAATGTTATTAAAATTAATTGATTTATTATTGAATAACTCGAAAGGAGTTTTCCCTTTAGATGGACTAGGACCAAAACGATTTATAATAAACACAGCCATATTTACTGCCTCTGCCCATAGTTTGAGTGGCAAATTTTTGGCATGCAGCATAGTTCTTGCAGTTTCGACAATAAATCGCATGTCCCTCTCAGCTCTGCCATTTTGCTGCGGCATATAAGGAACAGTTGTCTGGTGAATATTTTTGTCAAGTAAAAGCTGAACTTCTTTATTTTTAAACTCCAAACGAATATCGGATCTAAGGACTTTAATCGGACGACCAAAATTTGCCTTAACGAGACTAATATACTTTGCTATCATAGAACTGGCTTCTGATTTTTCTTTTACAAAGTAAACGACTCTATAGTTAGAGAAATCGTCCTTAAAAAGTATGAAATACTTTAAACCACCAATCGAACAAGTCTACATTGGGCCACAAAGATCAGTGTGCACCAATTCGCCCGTTTGATTAGCTCTGGAACTACTGTTAACAAATGGTGATCTTTGCATCTTCCCAATAGCGCATGTATATCAGAAAAAATTCGAGCTGTCAACAAATTGAATGTTGTTTGCTTTCAAAATGCTCCTAATTTGACTGGCACACATATGTCCAAAGCGTTCATGCCAAGTTTGAAGCGATTCAAACTTCGAAGAGTAGCATGCAGATAGTGTCTCTTGTTGTTCGATAACCTTAACAACATCTTATACAAGCGACCATGAGGAACACCAACGGCAACTACAGATCTATCCGACTTGGTTATTTAGCACTTTTGACTTGTGGAAGTTAAGAAAAGATTTTTATCGATAGCACTGCCAGACGAAAATAAGTTTATCTTGATATCAGGAACAAAGTAAAAGTTAACCAATCTATTTTCAACCCATTTTTCATTGTTGAATGCTAAGATATTAATTTCACCTTTACCGCATGCATTAAATTTACTTCCATCACCGACTGTAATTGGTACTGGGTGATCAAGTGGAATGAAATTACTAAACCATTCACCACGAAAGGACATGTGCTCGTTTGCACCTTAATCTAACACCCAATCATCAACATTAATAACCTCATTAAAATTAACCGTCCCACAGACAAGTGCGTCTCCGTTAAATTTATCATTTGCGTAATTCAACTGCGGTGATAATTTATTTCTATTGACATTGGAAAACTAACTGTCCGAGTTTTCCAATGTCCGTGCTGATTACATGCAAAGCACTTACCTAGAGGTTTTTTCTTGTTTTTACTGTGATTCTTGTCAGGTTTTTGTTGACTTTTTCTTACAAAGAGCGCACTGCTTTCTTCCATCTGGGATGAAGTCGATGTTGATGATTCCATAGCACTGAGTCTTGTTTCCTCCATAATCAGTCGCGACCTGAGGTTTTCGATCGTTTGACTTTTCATCTCCGTAGATTCCCAAGCATTGGAACAGTGCAGTTTTTCTATTTTTACACTGTCGATATCCATAGTAGAAAACAGTGATATTATCGATTTATAAATTTAAGAAAATTCACTTTTATATAAAATTAAATTTCTATACTTCTCGCGAAACTTCTATGCGATCTAATTCTGAAAAACACGCCACGTTTTGTTGGATTACTGGGCCCATAACTTGTTAACAGAGTTAATGAAAAACGAACCGTTCCAGTCGGATGACAAAAAAAACAAGAGGTTTATTTGTAATTCATATTCATAAAAGAAAGAACTATTATTTACAGTGGGGTTCAAAAGAATTCATATTAATAATATAACACAACATATTGAATGCATTGATGTCCTTTTTTTTTAGGTGTTTAATAATAGGATAAGCCACTTTGGTATAGTCCTTGATGAACTTACGATAGTAGCCGCTGATACCAAGAAATTGTTTTATTACTTGGACTGGAGTAGGACGTTTCATTTTCTGAAAAGCTTCTACTTTTTTGTTATTGGGCTTTATATCAACATTAGTTATTATGTGACCATTATGTGTTGACTCGTCGGCAAAATGACATTTATCAATTTGAATTTATAAATTTGCCTCTCGTAATCGTTGCAATATTTTTTTTTATTGAAAGTAAATTTTCTTCGAAGCTAGTAGAAAATATCAGAATGTCGTCTAAATAGACGACACAGATTTTGTTGATAAATTCTTTTAGAACACTATTCATAAGGCGCTGAAAGGTCGTTGGCCCATTTTTCAGGCCAAATGGCATACGAATAAATTCGTAGTGGCCACATTTAGTAGAGAATGCTTTTTTAGGATGGTCTCTGGGTAACACCTCAATTTGGTGAAACCCCTTAGCTAGATCTATACTTTAAAAATATGTGCATTTTACGACTTTATCAAATAACTCATCGATGTTTGGCATTGGGAATCGATCTTCAACTGTTTGTTCATTGAGCTTACGATAGTCAACGGCGATTTGCCATTTTTGTTACCCAGAGTTGTCTATTTTTCTGGGTACTACCCAAATAGAAGAATTGTATGGGCTGTTACTATGTTTTATTATCTTTTGTAGAAGCATGTCCTGGATTTGTTTGTCGACTTCTTTTTGACGTACTTCAGGATAACGGTATAATTTACTATAAATGGGAATATTATTCTTTGTTTCAGTTGTATGTTGTACTTCATTAGTAAATGAAAGACTATCCCCTTCCTTAAGAAATACATCTCTAAAAGAGAGTAATATCGATTTTAATTTATTCACATCATTTTTATTTAAATGGCTGGCAAAACTTTCAACTGGAACAACGTTCGTGCAGAACTCGTGACTCGTGAGCTGAATTATCCGTATTTCTACTTTTGGTGTATAATTCTTCTTCGTTTAAATAGAATGGTATCGTGGTTCCCGTGTGTGTAGTAATCGTTCTTTATAATCGATTATGGCATCTAAATCAACCAGAATATTATTACCAATTATGCCATCGCATTTTTCGTGGAATTTGTATTCCGTAAATTGGATATAATAACTATCTTTATTGTTAAATAAATAAAGGAAAACTATACTGAGTATTAATTCTAATGGTATAGTCTAAAACCTTTAAAAAACTGTTTTTTGGAGAAATTTTCCATTTAGGATTACAGATGAGAGGGTTTATTATGCTGTGCTCAGCGCCGCGCCGATATCAATAATAAACTTCATGTCACATATTTTATTTCTTATTATTATATACGGGAGTTATTTTCGGGGTCGGTCTGAAAATTTTGATGGAATTCAAGGCTTTGATCTGCATTTTCGATTATGGAAACGTCCATTGGTTCTAGCATGTTATCCCGGAGGACATAATTTTGCTGCCTATTATTGTTGAAGTAATTATTGTGGTTATTGTAATTATTATTGTTGTTACTTTGTGCTTTTTGCCTTGATTTTGTGTTACATTGTGCGCTTCCACATTTGGACTAAAAGCAGTGTTATTAATAATCCCACTAAAGTTGTTGTTATTATTATTGTATGCTAGGCCTGTATTGTTACTTTGCCAATTAAACTTATTATTATAATTATTAGATGAGCTTCTGTAAGCGTTATTTCCATTATTATTGTTTCTATAGTAAACATTTGACCTGTTGTTAAAATGTTGATGCTTTCCTACCTGTATTACAGTAAAACAAAGATAATTATTGGATGCTATAATTTGGTATGCATCATGTAGAGTTTCGGGGTCTCTTTAATAACTATGCCTCGTACGGGTTCGGGCAAATTGCCTTTAAAGATTCTGAGAGCGATTCTGTTATTTGATAATGCTTGTTCTGGATTCATAGTATTATCGAGTATGTATTTATTATTTAGCCTACCTAGCAAACTGTTTAACTCATTATAGAATTGCTCTGTAGTAGAATGGCATCGACATAACGCGATTCTGTCTAATAGAGATTCTGACGCCGTTTCGCCATGTTTATTGATTCAAATAGTTTTTAGATCTGGCCACGTCTCTACATGTCCCTGCGTTAATACGGTTGTGTGGGCTTTACCGACAACTTTTTCTAGAATGAGGTCTAATACTATTCTTTTAAACTCTACGCCAAAGTTTCTGTGAGAGATCCACTGCGTGTCCGCCCTAAACTTCTACCTTCAGATGCTGCCATCTACCTCTCGACTTTGCCTCCCTGCCGCGGTTGGCACTTCCTTCAGCTGTCAAACTCTTTTTGCTTATTCGTTCTTTATACGTTTAAAGCCGCCAAGGAAGGAAGTGCAAACCACGGTAAGGAATTTAATTGGTACACATATATGTAATTATTATTCTGATTTCTCTCTAGAAATAAATACTACACTACATTTTACTACTACTACGACTAGTGCGATTCATTTCGAACTTCCATTAAACAACAGTTTCTATGATCGGTACTAATGATTCTATCCTTTCTATGAAATTGCCTAAATTTGGGCTACCACCTCTGAACGGAGATACATTACTTATACATTTCATTACGAGATAAAATCTATTAATTTGATTTAAATTTTCCATTTTATAGATTTTTTTTTTTCACTTCAATAACACTACTTTACAAAATATCACTTTCTGTTTGTTGCCGCGAATTTCCGATTTGAGCTGATAAAACATATTTATAACACACAATTTTCAAATCTACCGTTAATTCTTTTTGAACACCCGTCGTTACTTAATTATTCGTCATTTACGTTTACGTGCATTTACTCGTTGATCACGCACATATTTTAATCAATATCGCTGTGTTAGGACTATTAACGGAAGTTTTTTTGCCATGAGTGGTTCAAAAAGCAGTTGTTTAAACAATCCAGAACATTTTTGCTACATATGTGGAGAATATGTGTTCAAAAATTGTAGACATGTCTTCCGACATGTTTCCGAGTTCGTTAAAAGTACCTATTTGCTGTATTTTGACATGCCTCTGGACAAAAATAACAAGTCATGGGCTCCTAATTGTGTTTGAAAATCTTGTGTTGAAAACTTACGATTGTGGAAAAGCGGCAAAAGAAGTGCATTTAAATTTGGAAAATCTAGGAGATCTGAGCGAGGAGTAAGGAGAACATATACATCAGGATTTCCGCGTCATAGAAGAGCGTTATCAGGGTTTCTGGGATACGCATCTGATGTCTGACTATTCTTGGTCCCTGATGTGTCATTTTTCTAAGTCTACATATAAGAGAAAAGCTTTAAAACGAAGTTTTTTGGATCTTAATAATTAATCTTATTTTTTAATAAATTTCTTCTTACCAAGTCATACTCGTATTTCTTTCTTTTCTAAGTATAAATCATCAGTAACTCGAAAACTAGATCTGATAAAAAAAAATACTTATATATTTTTAAACAGCATACTTTCAAAAGTCAGCAACAGCTAAAATATTTCAGGCAACAGATATTGTGTAAACTAGTGTAATTCTCACAATAAAATACACTTGTATTAAAATATTAGAAAATTTTGACTACAATATTAGTAATAAACTTAAAAAATTATATAAGGGTACTTGCATGGCAACTATCTTTTTTTCTGCCTTCTTTTATGTTGTTTGCTTTCTTCGCCGCTAGTATGTTTTTAATGGACTCGTACATATGCGTTCTGGTTATATTTTATATATATTTTATCGTATGATAGATATCTTTCTTTGCGTCGTTTTTTTTTTATCAACTTTTTTTCTCAATATTGTAGCATAATAATAACTACGCTCCTACGACTATGCAACCCATTCCGAAGTGTCTTTTCATTCTGGCAGAATTTTGGTCCGAAGTGTCCTTTCATTCGAGGTTCGTGGTTAAGTCTCCACAATTCATGTCTACGAAAGAGACGGATAATATCACGGATAAGAGGGAATAATAATTCCAAGAAATGATTATCATCTTGGAATTTGTTGAAACTCTTTAACTCTCTTAAATACTCTTTCTCTTTCTTTCAGTCTAATATTTTATAAATGAACATGAATTGTAACTTAGTTAGTCTTTCCGTGGCTTTTCACCCGATCAGTCGATTGAGCCTTGACTTTTTTTCTTTTGTTGTAATCTATGTACCTTAGACTGAATTTCTGAATATAAGATAATTGAATTGTGCGGTTTTCGTTTTATTGAACGGCGGGTTTTTTTTTACATTTGGTGCCGAAACCCGGGAACGAAGACTGTGGCAATAATGGAGGTGGTTACACGTGGTGCCTTCAGGGCACAACTAACTAAAGTCATAAAGGCTGCGAATGAACATTTAAATTCGGAAGACTCTCAAATTAGCGACAAAAATTTAGAACGCTTCGACGTAATTGAAGAGGAGTTGGTTACACTTATTGATCGCCTGACCGCTGTTCATGTAAGTGTTAAAACGGCAGATCAGCAAATCCTCGACAAGGAGCTTATAAAGTCCAGCGAGCGGGAGAAAGAATCTGAAAAGATAGCTGAATACGATGATACAGCTGTTTCGACGCTCGCGCGATTAAAATTTCGTTTGCAGAAATTGCGTAGAAATCAGCAACAGCCAATTAGTAATCCAATAGAATCTGAATCTCCTAAAAGCAACACGAAGCTCCCAAAACTACAACTGAAAACATTTGATGGAGAAATGCGAGATTGGATTCCATTTTGGGATCAGTTCGACGGCGCTGTTAATCAAAACGAGAAATTGTCAACGGTAGAAAAATTTCAATATCTGGAAGGAGCATTGCGTGGTGAAGCAAAAAAGGTAATAGCTGGATTCACAGCATCGACGGCATGCTACGATGCAGCTGTGGCTTTGTTGAAAGAGCAGTACGGCGATACAGAGAAATTGGTTGATGGCCACATGCAGAAACTAATTACACTCCGCCCCATAACTGCAAAAACTGATGTTGTTGGACTACGAAACTTATATAACACCATTGCAACCTCTGTTCGTTCGCTAACTGCACTGCATATACCATCTCAGCAATATGACGTAATGCTCAAATCAATACTGCTACGTTGCTTGCCAGTCGAACTTCGAGTGGATTACCATAGGGCAAAAGAAGGAGACGAAAGCGCATCGGCAGACATATCGGACGACGCACAAACGCAATCCCAGTCACAGGGTTCTCTTTATGGCATAAATGATCAGCATATAAAGAGTATCATGCACTTCTTGAAAAGAGAGGTTGAAGCATTGGAAAGGAGTAAAGTTGCTCCCCTTCACACCAACACAAAGGTAATGACATCATCGCCAACGACAGCTGCGAGCCTAGTACGAGTAAATGCAGCAGACGAATGTGTATTTTGTCACTCTTTAAAACACATGACAAAAGATTGCGACGACATTAAGTCCCTGCAGGAGAAACGAGAAATTCTTCGAAAAACAAACCGTTGCTTTCGCTGTGCGAAAATAGGGCATTCGTCAAGAAAGTGCAGAAGCTTACGGTTTCTTAAATGTGCGAAGTGCGGAGGCAACCATTTATCGTCACTGTGTGAACCAGCACAAGAAAAAACGAACTCAACCGCTAGTATGGTAGTGCCGACAGAAATGTGTGCACCCAAGTGCGACAAAGAAAGCGAAGGGTTTAATATGTGCGTTCACAGTTCTTATACAAATGTTTTTTTGAAAACGGCACGTTGCATTGCTATAGGGAAAAATAACAATAATAGTTTGATTCGCGTTGTGATCGACGGTGGCAGCCAACAAAGTTATGTGCGGGAAAGTGTAGCGAGAAAACTGAATCTCTTATCTTGCAGCGAAAAAGTGCGCATATCAGTGATCCCCTTTGGCTCAAAGAAAAAATCGCCAATGCAAACATATGAAAAGGTTAAAATAAAATTAAAGAGCCAGTATGATGAGCGGTGTGCATTGTTAGAGGCGATAGTAGTGCCAGAGATTTGTGTGGACGTTTTGCAAGCACCGGATTCTTTGTGTCCCTCATTTCAAAATCTTAAACTTGCGGATACCATGTACGTTGACCTCCCATTGGAAGATGGATTAAGCATGCTGATAGGGTCCGACTTTTACTGGGCCGTCGTCACCGGGAAACAGCGAAGAATCACCCCTCGTCTCAGAGGAATAGAGACAGTCTTCGGATGGGCGCTTCAGGGTTTCCATTCAACCGCCGATGCTATTAGCAGTGAAAATATTACGACAGTTGTTGGAAATGTGTTGAGCACGATGGGTGCTAGTGAGTCGGATCTGTCTGCACTGTGGTCTCTCGAGTCTATTGGCATACGAGGCGAAGAGGCTGAAAAGCAAAATGTTACGGAGAAGCTGACATCCCAATGCATAGTCAAAAAAGGAGATCGTTATGAAGCCACCTTACCGTGGAAGGATCCTGAGGCGATATTTGGTAGCAACCGGAATCAGGCAGTTATTCGACTAAATTCGCTTATTCATCGCCTATCTAGAGATCCAGTAAAGCTGAAGGAATACGATGCCGGCATTAAACAACTAATCGTCGATGGTGTAGCAGAACCAGTACAGGATTCTTCGGAAGTAGTCGTCAAGAGGGTCATTTACCTACCGCATCGTCCTGTTTATAAGGAAGAGAGTACGACAACAAAATTGCGGATAGTTTTTGACGCCTCCAGTCGGACTGATGCCATCCCATCATTGAACGATCAGTTAATTACGGGCACAAACCTATTGCCAGACATGTTAAAGACGTTACTCAACTTTCGGCTTGGACGGATCGGCATCGTTGCAGACATTGAGAAAGCATTTTTGCAGATAATGCTTAATGAAGGCGATCGAGATTCACACCGCTTTCTTTGGACCTCTTCTCTCGATACAGGAAATAGACAGCGCGATTATCAAGAGTTTCGGATGACAAGAGTGACATTCGGTGTGAATTGTAGCCCCTTTCTTCTTACGGGGACAATACGACATCATTTGGCCGAAGAAAAGCAAAGGTTTCCTGAAACTTGCGCTATCCTTGCAGACAGCTTCTATATGGACGATTTGGTTTTCAGCGTGGACTCTGACGATAAAGGAAAACAAATCTATCGAGAAGCTTCGGAGATCATGGCAGCTGCATCAATGTGTTTAAGGAAGTGGCACTCAAATAGCCGTGCAGATCGTGATGCAACTGGCGTGGAGATGTTCCCAACGTGTCAAAAAGTGTTGGGCTTAAACTGGATGGTTTTCAGCGATGAGTTGGCGGTGCAACTAGCGTCTGTTCAACTTTTTTTGGAGGCAAACCTGTCTAGAGGAAGCAAAAGGAATGTTCTGTCGGCTATGGCGCGTGTCTACGATCCGCTGGGAATAGTTAGTCCCACTGTCGTGAAGTTGAAGATTCTGTTTCAATCAACGTGGAGAAGGAAGCTGGCCTGGGATGAGGTTTTGCCGCCTGATTTGTTACTGGAGTGGAACGATTGCGTCCAAAACATTCTTCAACTAAAAGATATGTCAATTATGAGATCTGCTTTGTCGTCATCGTCTTGTCGAATCCAGTGCCACATTTTTGCGGATGCCAGTCTGAAGGCATATGGTGCAGCGGCTTATATTCGGGCTATCGATTCATCTGGTGTTGTTGCGGTTTCATTCCTTTGTGCTAAAAGCCGAATCGCACCATTGAGAGTGGATGGAGTGGAGGAGCTTACTCTTCCGAAACTGGAGCTGACGGCAGCTTTAATTGCGGCCAGACTATGTTCGTACTTGAAACAGACCATTAAAATTTCTGTTGAAAGGTACCTGCTGTGGACGGACTCCAAAATTACGCTAAGCTGGATCTATGGGCAAATGCAGCGCTGGAAGCCGTACGTTCAGAGCAGAGTAGTGGAAATCCGTCGATACACATCAATTTACGATTGGAACCACTGCTCTGGTAAAGACAATCCGGCGGATCTTATAACAAGAGGCATATCTGGAGAAAAACTCAGATCGTCGGAGCTGTGGGCGCAAGGACCAAAGTGGCTTAGTGATGCTTCTTTCGAATACCAACAGCCGAACGGAGAGCTCAAGCTAACAACAACAATGCTAGTGGAGACCGATGTCCAAGAACCTCAGACGAATATTCCGATCCTGTGCTGTGATGATTTCAGTAGCTGGTCAAGGTTATTGCGGGTGACTAGTTGGGTACTGCGATTTCTCAAACACTGCAGGACAAAGCAGAGTCTTCTCACTGTTTTTTGACGGAAGCGGAGCTCAAAGAAGCTGAGCGTTATTGGCTCAGGTATGTTCAGTCGATTTATTTTTCTAATGATATTCAATGCTTGCAGAGAAATACTTCATTGATGCCTTCATCTAAAATCATCGAGTTCCATCCCTTTTTGGAAGACGGTCTGTTGAGGCTTGGAGGAAGGCTTCAGTTGCTTGATGATTCGTTTGATGTCATACATCCCATTATTTTGCCTTCCAATCATCACATTGTTTCCCTCATCATCGATGACTTTCACCTGAGCACTATTCATGGAGGAGTTAATAGTGTCCTTTCCAAAGTAAGGGAACGCTTCTGGGTGATCAAAGGCCGTCAGCTTGTTAAACGACGAGTCAGGAGCTGCATTACGTGCAGGAAATTATTTGGCCAACCCGCTTCGCAACCATTTGCTCCGTTGCCGACTCAGCGAATCACACTAACTAGACCATTCGACAACGTGGGCATCGATTTCGCTGGCCCATTGTACTACCTGGCTCCTGGAGGCACATCAATGTGTAAGGCATACATTCTAATTTTTACGTGTGCCGCCATCCGAGCTATTCATTTAGAGTTGACGGTTAGCGTGTCAACTGACAGTTGCATTATGGCGCTAAGGCGTTTTATGGCCAGGCGAGGTGTTCCTTCAGTAATCTTCTCAGACAATGCAAAAACCTTTCGACGAGCCTCCTTAGAACTGAAAGGAGCTGAAGGTGTCTTTGAAGGAGAAGCCTTGCAAGGATTTCTTTCTCAGAAAAGAATAAAATGGAAATTCATCGTTGAACGAGCACCCTGGTGGGGTGGCTTCTGGGAGAGGTTAATCAGAACTGTCAAAAATACCCTTAAGACAGTTATTGGTAAGGCAAAACTTAATTTCGATCAGCTTCGTACTATTCTAGCTGAAGCAGAAGCGATGGCCAACGACAGACCGTTAACGTATGTCTCCAGCGAACCGATGGATTTGACGCCGCTCACACCAGCAAGGTTCTTATGTGGAAGCCCCCAATCAGCAAACACATCCAAGGTGAATGAGGTTGACGATTCTAATCTGAGGGAGCTGTGGAAACACCGTATGAAATACACCGCAAAGTTGGCGAGGCGCTGGCGTTGTGAATACTTACAACTTTTGAGATCATTCCATTGCTCCAAGGACAAAACATCAATCCAGCTCAAACAAGGAGATATAGTTCTTCTTTTTGACCAAGCAACTCCTCGTGTGCACTGGAAAATGGTCGCAATTGAGAAAGCATATGAAGGCCGAGATGGAAAGGTGCGTTCCTGTGAAGTGCGATGCGCGGATGGGCGCTTATTCCGACGACCAGTTCAGCTCCTATACCCACTGGAGCTGTCGATTCATCCCGGGCCGGAGGATGTTGAAACTCTTTAACTCTCTTAAATACTCTTTCTCTTTCTTTCAGTCTAATATTTTATAAATGAACATGAATTGTAACTTAGTTAGTCTTTCCGTGGCTTTTCACCCGATCAGTCGATTGAGCCTTGACTTTTTTTCTTTTGTTGTAATCTATGTACCTTAGACTGAATTTCTGAATATAAGATAATTGAATTGTGCGGTTTTCGTTTTATTGAACGGCGGGTTTTTTTTTACAGAATTATTACATCAGAATTTTTCTTGTTCCAGTGGTCGAAGAATTTGCTAGAAGTTTCTGGCTATCAGAAACTTCTGCTATATAAGGACAGATGGCGATCGAGAAGAGGCAGTAGTTTTAAAACCGTGGCGAAGAGATTAGAAAAGTGATAATGGGCGAAGTTGTAATTTTGTGATAAATTGAAAGTTGAGAGTTAACAAGAAGAAGTAATTAGTTTGGATTTGTGAATTAAGTAATTGAAAGCAGATAAATTGATTTGAGAGGACAGGGACCTTGTAAGAAAAGAATTGTGAAGAATAGTATAGTGTGAACCTGAATTGTTCTAAAGACTAGAAAATAAAGAAATAATTTCACAGAATATTGTTTTATCTACTCGAGCCGTAGCTCGCATATTACATTGGTGTCAGAAGCGGGATAAAACTTATTCTGTGAATAACTATTTCCGTGGTGTGAAATTGCACAAGAAAAAAAAAAAAAAAAAAAACCATTTCTCTGTTGAGTTAATTAGTTGCGCAAAATGGGTCGCAAATTGGGAAAACTAACTATAACTCAATTAAAGGCAGAACTCAGTAAGCGGAACCTCGACACAACTGGCGGAAAAGATGCCCTACTGATTCGTCTGGAAGAAGCAGTAACGCAGGAAGGTGAGAATCCGCACGACGTAGAGTTTGACGTGGAAGAGGAACCAGCAAGTACAGCAGCCGACCCGGGTATAACAAGTCTGCTCCTGCAACTTAAGTTAGTCATGGACGAACAAAAGAAAGCAATAGAAGATCAAGGGAATTCTCTAGAACTTAAGCGGGATGAACAAAAGAAAGCAATGGACGAACAAAAGAAAGCAATGAGCTACCAAAGGAATTCTCTAGAACTTAAGATCGACGAACAAAAGAAAGCAACGGACGAACAAATGAATTCTCTAGATGATCTGGAAAGCAAACTTGATGAGCAAAACAGGAACTTGGAATCTAAATTCGAAGCGATCGAAGAGAAAATCGAGAAAGTCGAAACTTGATTTGATGAAAACTTTGAGAAACATGAAACTCAGTTCGGGAAGATAGAGACTCAGTTTGAAAAAGTGCATACACAATTCGAGAGAGTAGGAAAGCAAGTCGAAAATCTTCCTAAGGAACTCAGCAACATGAAGAGACAGAAAGCACGGGAATATTGCAATGACGGTCCGAGAAGAAAGGAGATGCAGCCCCTAACTTCGATGGTCAAACATCATGGCCAATTTATAAGAGGCAATTCGAAGCGGCCGCAATGACCAATAGCTAGGACGATGAAGAGAAGTCTATTGCACTCACGCTTGCACTGACGGGTCCAGCCGCGGAGCTCTTGCAGACCATCCCGGTAGATAAACAGCAGAACTACGACTCTCTGGTTCAGGCTATCGAGATGCGGTTTGGGGATGAACACATGCAGCAGGTGTACAGGGTTCAGCTGCGTAGTCGAGAAAAGGGGGGAAACGCTCCAACAGTTGCAAGCGGATATAGAGCGACTAGTCCATCTTTCATACCCTAAAGCCGGTGAGGAGCTTATCAACGAAATGGCGGTGGAAGCTTTTATTCAGGCCATAGAGGACAGACAACTGCAAATGGCTGTAAGGATGGCTGAAAAGCGAACACTCCCCGAGGCATTGGCATTCGCTTTGTCAATGAAGGCTGCGGACCAAGCATACCAGGGAATACACCGTGTCAGGGACATGTCTGTCGTGGAATGCTCATGTCAGAGAACAGCCGTCATGGATGAAGACAAAGCTCGCATAAGTCAAATCCGTTGCTGGAACTGCAACCAAACCGGACACCTACAACGGCAGTGCAGAAGTGCACTTAGACGAGGAAATTGTCCACATTGCGGAAGTAGGAGAAGCAGAGAGGAAGCATCCGGCGGTGATAACATCCATCCTGTCGGTCAGACTTCCCAAAACCGGCAGTCGGGAAATGCGTTAGGACCACCTTCGCGGGGCAGAAGTTGGTTACTGGAATCGAGGCCCCCAGGACCACCATTCAAGTTTCGCAAACCAAACGGGGTAACAAGAGCCTGACAGTGGAGGCACTAATCAACAAGAAGAAGTGCGTAGCCACCATCGACACAGGTGCCACCGCCTCCATTGTAAGAAGAGGTATCGTCCGAAGCTCATGGCTGCACAACACCCACAGCTACTGCCTGAAGACTGCAACAGGGGAAATGGCGAAGGTGTTTGGAGAAGATCGTCTTACGATTACTCTGGCGGGACTGACATTCTCCCATGCGTTTCTGGTGGCAGATATATGCGACGAGTGCATCATCGGAATAGACTTCATGAAAGCAAATGAAGTAATTTTGGACATCGGGATGCAAGTACTGAGGTATCGAAATGTGGAGATTCCGATGGTGTACGGAAACGAGAATGCCGTAACTCTCAGGACAGTCATCAGCAAAGACGAAGTTTTGCCGCCGTCTTCAGAGACAATCATTTGGACGAAGCTGGAAGGTGATCTTGGGAACCACCGATTCTACATAGTAGAACCAGACCCAGAGAAGAATTCTCAAGACTAAATCGTGGGAAAGACGTTAGTCGAACCGAAGAACACCATGGTTCCAGTGAGAGTTTTGAACGCAAGACCACACACTGTCAAACTAAGGCGAGGGGAGGTGATTGGAAAATGCACGCCGATTACCGCCGTCGCAACAATATCTGAACGTGATGCTCCAAAACCTCTCCCATCACCTTGGACAGCGGAAACGAGGGAGACGTTTCTCCAGTCCAGTGAGCTGAATCAGGAGCAGCGAACTATGGCAGAGAATCTTATCAATGAGTACGCTGATGTATTTGCCTCACAGGACGGAGAATACGGCCGAACACACCTAGTACAACATCGAATAGACACTGGTGATACTAGACCAATTCGTCAGCCTGCTAGGCGCCTTCCGTTGGCAAAGCAGACATAAGTAGCAGAGATGGTGTCGGCAATGGAGAAAGAAGGTCTGATTGAAAGTTCCAAAAGTCCGCGGGCATCACCGGTTGTACTGGTTAAGAAGAAAGATGGCAGCACGCGGTTCTGCGTGGACTATCGGCAGCTCAATTATGTCACCAAGAAAGACAGCTATCCTCTGCCACGGATTGACAACACGCTAGACACACTATCAGGAGCCCGATGGTTTTCTACTCTCGACTTGAAGAGTGGCTACTGGCAGGTACAGATCCATCCAGAAGACCGGGAGAAAACCGCCTTCACCGCAGGAAATGGGCTATGGCAATTCACGGTAATGCCATTCGGGCTGTGCAATATTCCGGCGACTTTCGAGCGATTGATGGAATGTGTATTGCAAGGGTTAACATGGAAAACCTGTTTGGTATACTTGGATGATGTCATCGTCGTAGCAAAAACGTTTGCGCAACACCGAGACAATCTAAGGGATGTGTTTCAAAGGCTTCGAAGTGCCCACTTGAAGCTCAACCCCAAGAAGTGCGCCCTGTTTAGAGCGGAAGTCAAGTACCTGGGACACATAATTTCAGCGAAAGGAGTGAGAACCGATCCAGAGAAGGTCGAAGCGGTGAAAAACTGGCCAGTCCCCAAAGACAAACACCAACTAAGGAGCTTCGTGGGCCTAGCCACCTACTACAGACGGTTCGTGAAGGGTTTTGCCGGGATCGCAAAGAGCCTGCACCAGTTGACGGAAAAGGGGAAACAATTCAAATGGTCAATTGAGTGCGAGAAGAGCTTCAAGGCACTTAAACAACGGCTATGCGATGCCCCGATACTAGCTTACCCCACTCCCGGGGAAACGTTCATTGTGGATACAGATGCTAGTAATGTCGGGGTAGGAGCCGTACTCTCCCAGGTGCATGAGGGCCAAGAGAAGGTGGTTGCGTACTTCAGCAAGGTGCTCTCTAAGCCAGAAAGGAACTACTGCGTGACAAGGCGGGAACTTCTAGCTTTGATCTTGGCTACGAAGCATTTTCACAAATACCTCTATGGGAGGAAGTTCGTTCTTCGCACAGACCATGCAGCCTTAAAATGGCTATTACAGTTCAAGAGTCCTGAGGGTCAGGTCGCAAGATGGATCGAAAGGCTGCAAATCTACGACTACGAAATACAGCATCGTAAAGGAAAACTCCACTCTAATGCGGATGCACTGTCCCGGAGACCATGCAGAACGAATTGTAAACATTGTGCGCGTCAGGAAGAACGGGAGCTGGTTTCCATCCAAAGAATGAGAGCCGAACCTATCGCCGGCTGGAGCGTAGATGAGATCCGGAACGCTCAGAATGAAGACCCGGATATCGAGCCGATTCTGGCCTGGAAGGAGAACATGGAGAAACCGGATCATCAGGACATCTCTCACAGAAGCCCGACCTTAAAGGCATATTTTGCGCAGTGGGACTCCCTCCATGTCCAAGAAGGTGTTCTGAGAAGAAAATGGGAATCCTCCGATGGGAAGACGTTTGTAATGCAGCTTGTCGTACCGCGGACGAGGGTCAAGGAGGTGTTACAGGAGATGCATGGCGGGGCGTCCGGAGGCCACTTGGGAGTGAATAAGATGCTAGAAAAGGTACGAGAACGTTTTTATTGGTTAAAAGCGAAGGAAGATATCGAAGACTGGTGCAGAAAATGCGACGTGTGTGCAGCTAGCAAGGGTTCGAGAATCAAAACTCGAGGTAAGATGCACCAATACAACGTGGGAGCACCTTTCGAACGAATCGCCATTGACATCGCAGGGCCCTTTCCGGAAACCGACAATGGTAATTGGTATATACTCCTAGTGATGGACTACTTCAGTAAGCCAGAACCGTGGCGGAGCAGATCGTCTACAATTGGGTTAGCAGATTCGGTGTGCCCTTGGAATTGCATTCTGACCAAGGGCGGAACTTCGAGTCAAGAATCTTCCAAGAGATGTGTCAACTACTCGGAATCAAAAAGACAAGGACAACCCCGCTTCATCCACAGTCGGACGGTATGGTGGAGCGTTTCAATAGGACTTTGGACGAACACCTCTCGAAGGTCGTAGGTGACTACCAACGGGATTGGGACCGGCAGATTCCCTTGTTTTTGATGGCCTATAGAAGTGCCGTGCATAACACTACTCGACATACGCCGTTCGAAATCTTATTTGGTGGAATAGCTCGTTTACCCAGTGAGGTGAAATTTGGATCTCCTACCAACCAGCCCAGAAACGAAGAAGAGTAAGTGGCGGACCTTAGGGAAAGGCTTAGGGACATACACCAAAGGACCAGAAGCCAGATTAAGATAACGAGCGACCGCATGAAGACCGGGTATGATGCCAAGGCAACAACGTCAGGATTTCAGGAAGGAGATCTAGTGTGGCTGTATAATCCCCATCGCCAAAAGGGGAAATCACCTAAATTGCAGCGGAACTGGGAGGGTCCCTACAGAATAGTAACCCGCATCAACGATGTTGTCTACCGCATCCAGCGAGGACCAAGGGCCAAAATGAATGTGGTTCATGTGGACCGACTGAGTCGATACAATGGCCGAAATGAGGATGCACTTGTTCGGGACGAACACGTCTAAGAGGGGGGCAGTGTAGCATAATAATAACTACGCTCCTACGACTATGCAACCTATTCCGAAGTGTTTTTTCATTCTGGCAGAATTTTGGTCCGAAATGTCCTTTCATTCGAGGTTCGTGGTTAAGTCTCCACAATTCATGTCTACGAAAGAGACGGATAATATCACGGATAAGAGGGAATTATAACTGCAAGAAATGATTATCAACTTGGAATTATTACATAAGAATTTTTCTTGTTCCAGTGGTCGAAGAATTTGCTAGAAGTTTCTGGCTATCAGAAACTTCTGCTATATAAGGACAGATGGCGATCGAGAAGAGGCAGTAGTTTTAAAACCGTGGCGAAGAGATTAGAAAAGTGATAATGGGCGAAGTTGTAATTTTGTGATAAATTGAAAGTTGAGAGTTAACAAGAAGAAGTAATTAGTTTGGATTTGTGAATTAAGTAATTGAAAGGAGATAAAGTGATTTGAGAGAACAGAGACCTTGTAAGAAAAGAATTGCGAAGAATAGTATAGTGTGAACCTGAATTGTTCTATAGACTAGAAAATAAAGAAATAATTTCACAGAATATTGTTTTATCTACTCGAGCCGTAGCTCGCATATTACAATATGATAGAGAAGGATTTGTTTTTTGTTTGCGTCGTTTTGGGTGAAACTTTTTCAAACACACTTTTTGCAGTTTTATTTTTCATAAACTTTTTTTTTCATTATTTCTACGTTCACTTTCTTCTACGTCACTTTACTTATTTAATCGATTTATAAAGATAAAAAGGGTGTTGCCAGAAGGGCAAAATACAATGGTTAGTGAACCTTAAGTGTACCATGTCGCTCACATGACCTCTTCTTCTAAAATTGACCCCTGTCAATTCAACGGTGATAGTCCCCAAGCCATTTCGGTGGTCTTCGTGTACGATATGTTTCAGCGTTATCTACTTTTGGTTCAGTATTAATGGTTGTTACTGGTGTGTTGCTCACTTGTTTATCTGCGTCGAGAATACTTTCAGTATCGGATGAAATCGCTGAGAAGGCATCGTCGACATTTGAATTTTTTTCTGGGATTTCATCGCGTTGAAAAAGTCTGGCGACGTGGTTATTCGGTATTTCAGTGTCAGTTAGCAGCTAGTTGTCATTTCTGTTATTGTAATTTTTTACCTGCGATGTGTGTGCTCCTGAAGATTTCTTGTCCGATGGAATCGTATCTTTTTATTTTAATAACATTGTCTCCCAGGATGCTTGCTATTTCATATGGATATGGCTCATATGATGGGGATAGTTTGTTACGTCGGATTGGATTAAGTGCCAACACCAAGTCGCCTACTTTCAATGTGAAAATGCTACGGTGTTCATCGATGCGAATCTTGTCCTGTGCCTGTGATCTGCTTAACTTCATTGCTGCTTGTTGACGGTCAAAATTAAGTTGATGGGGTTGTTGTTCTCTATCGACGTCGCATTCCACCGTGCCAAGTAGAACTTCGTCTCGAATTCTGGGTTCGAATCCATGGAGTAGATAGTGTGGTGATTGTTAAAGAGATGAATGTTTGCTTGTGTTGATGGCTTGTATAATTTCAGGCACGTATGATGACCAATGTTCGAGATTCCTTTCTGATATGTACTTTTTCAATATTGAAGAGACTGTTTGTACTTCGCGCTCTATCAATTCATTGGATTCTGGCCAATAAGGTGGTGTTGTGAAGTTTTGAATGCCGTGCTTTTCTAACAACTCCTGAAACTCGTATGAGGTGAAACTTATGGCGTTGTCATTAATAATTGTTTTTGGAGGACCATGAATTGTTATTATTTTCTCATTAATTAGGGAGATTACGTATCGGGAACTTACATCAGGAACGCTTCTTGCTAATACATATCGGGTTGTGTTATCAATTATAATTAAAATGTGTCTGTTACCTTTGGTGTCCTTTGGAAAACTGCAGTGGTTCATGGAGATAACATCAAAAGGTCTTTGAGGAATTGTTCTAGGCTTCAAGGGACCAATCCTTTTAGCTGTACGATGGTTGAATTTTTGGCAAGTGTGGATGTCCTGCTGTTTGACTTTGACGGTCATGAAAGCTGTTTTAATGTCCATTACATTGAATATTCTTGAGTTTGTGGTTACTTATTTGTCTATTACGTCATCGATGTGTGGTGGTGGGAAATTATCTTTGTACAGTTTTTTGGTTAGGTGTGAGTAGTCAATGGAAAGTCTGCGTGGAGTACTTGGATGATGAGGCTGATCAACTATGACGACTGGTGATGCATATTCTGATGTGGATTCTCTTCCACTGTCTCGTGAATGAATTGTCGATCGGTCCAGGAATATCGGTAGGGTTTTCTTGCAATTGGCCTTTCATCAATGGTGTTTAACAAATGTTCGCCGATGATGCAATGAGCTAAGACGTCCTCGTTTGTCGAAAAGGCATTTAGATTGGTGTGAACTATTTGATTAAATTTTGCGATTTTAAGAGGGTGATAATGTGTTTTGGAATGTCGAAATTTGCGTATCTATTTCTTTTAAAAGGCTAGGTGGAATGTTTTAGTTGTGTTTCAGCAAGCATGAGTTTATATTTTGTTTTATGTTGTTTGGGTACGATCTTTGTAGAAGTTGGATATCTCCATTTGACTCAAAGATGATTGTTAATTTGTTTGCTTTTCTCCAGTCACTGCCTAAAATAAGTGGAATCGGTGCGTTGTTGACAACTGCTACAGGACCAAATGTACAGGATATATCTCCTACTGAAATGGATAGATCGATTTGTCCTAAAGGTTTACATTCGTTGTCTATGGATGTGATGGAGGAGCCGTCGTATTTTTGAATATTGTATCCGGGTGGTATGGAACGGGGGTCTATTACTGACTGCTCTGCACCGCTGTCGATGAGAGTTGTAATACGTTTTCCATCGAATGCCGTAGCATCCACTATGGGTAAACCACGATCGTTTCCTTTGGATTTCAAGGCACAATTAGGTTGTTTGGAAATGTTTTTGTTTGGAGAGCTGTTTATTGAATAACCCGTTTTATTGCAAGTGGAGCAGGGTATGGGACTCTGTGAGACTGGATGAAATGATTTTTTGCAACGTGGGCACAAGTAGCTTTTTTGTTTTGAATTTTCGTTATTTCCTGTTAAAAATTTGTTAGAACTGTAATCTTTGGGGGAAGAAAATGCTTGATTGTTGAACTGCGGTGGTGAACTGTGATATTGTTGTGGTTTTATTGTTATTGCATTATTTGGATTTTGTTTTTTGGTGTCGTCGCCTAATGTTTGGCCTATTTCGAAAAGTTAATTTATTGTTAAAGGGGCACCTATACGTATGAGTCGGCGGTCTGTGTTATCGGCTATGCCTTCTATTAGATAGGATATTTGGTCTTCTACTGGTATTTTAATATTGTTTGGAGGTTTAGCAATAATTTCTGACTTACCGCTTAGATATTAATGATGGTTTCATTTGGCTGTTGGGTACATGCATTGACGCGGTCATTCCACTCACGTAGGGATTGTGTCTTTATGAAGCGCTGTTGGAATGCCTTGAGCCAGAGTGACCAATAAATTTTGGTTTCGCCCTCGTAGTTCTGCCAATTTTTTGCTATACCTCTTAATTTGTTGGTGCAGAAGGCCAGCTTGACTCCGTCGGTCCAGCCGTTGATTTTTCCTGCTTTCTCGATTGATTTTATGAAGTTTTCGCATGCATTGCTCTCGTCGCCGCTGCATTTGCCAATGATTTGTGTCATGTCTGGGTTCAGTATAACGTTTTGCACTATTGGTGGACTGGATGTGCTGGCGCCTGTAAATGGTTCTATTTTATTTTGCATATGTCTTGATACTGTTGATAGCAATGTGTTATTTCCTATGAGGAGTTTAATAACATCGTCTTTTATAGTTGGATTTGAGTCCAATCCTCGCTTGTGGAACTCTGTCTTAAGGAAATCGAGTGTAAATTGTTTGAGGATTGAAGCGTCGAGCGTTGTTTCGATCAATTGTTGTAGAAGCGACATTTTGGCTGCCAGATTGTTATTATTTGATGTTGGTTTATTATTATTTTGTTTTTTATTTCGTAGAAATTGTTCGCAATACCGACTGCGCCATGTAACCGATGATGGTGGAAGTTAATTTCCTTGCTTAAATAAAACACTGCGTTCACTTTTAGGTATTTCACAACAACGCAATGAATATTTTATTCAGTCTATGTTCATGTGTACACAATATGACAAACTTAAAAAGATAAAAAGAGTGTTGCCAGAAGGGCAAAATACAATGGTTAATGAACCTTAAGTATAGATGTCGCTCACAGTCACTTAACACTTTAGAGATTAGAGAGTTACGCAAAAGATTTTGGAATTGTTTTGTAAGTTAACCGATTGCGCCAGTAATAAAGCGAGAAATAAAACAACTGCTCTTGATTCAAACGAACGAGTAACTCAAACTTTATTACGAGTATTCAAAACCAAAAGAAGTATCTGTCTGGATACAATTATATTTCTTAGAACGCTGAACGGGAGTACATGCAGCTGCAAATTGTGCAAAGTGGCATTTTTGCAGTGACATACATCCAGTGCATTTCGTGATCTTATCTTAGACAATAAAATTATTCTAAGAAGAGGAAAAGATTCAATTACCGGTATAGTTCCTCGAATTAGGTATACCGGAAATTACTTATACATAACAATACCATTTCGAAGGTAAAATTTGTGCACAAGGACTCTATTTTCTAGCTCATGGTTCGGGGGAATGCTGGTATTTACATTGTACATATCCTCGAAAATAGGTCCAATAGCATCCACCTTTTCCTGCGGATCTTCGATCACGAAAAAGTCGTCATCGTCGACAGACTCCCTTGGACATATTCCGTGCTGCTGTAAGTAAGCGTTCATTGTACGTTGTTTGGGGGATTTTCAGACACGGAAGTTCGTTGACATCGATCCTCCGAAATATTTTATTAATCTGGAGGAACATACTCGGGTTATCAGACTTGATAGCCAGAATCTAGTTCCCCAGTGCAAATTAGCCGACCGCCTATAATTTGCACTAATTGGTATTGGAGGTCCTTTATCAACGATTTCAGCATCCTAACCTCCGAGTTTTGTCTGTTAGTAAACTGCCTATACAAATTTTTCATTCTTATAAGCAGTCTACTTTTTTGTACGTGCACTGCACGTCTATTATTGTATTGCGGAACACGTTGTCAGTTGGTCGATACCGAGGTATCCATAGGTCCATAGTTCGTTTGATTGCCCCGTCCATTTGTTTAAGGTACCTGTCAATCTCCTCGTTTGACAGATTCTTATTACATGGTGGGTAGAGCGATTTCAAGAAGAGTGGTCTTGCCAAGTCTCGAGAGAAGCGAGTCCAACGAGTCCTACTGTAGTTGTAGGAGTACGTTTGAATAAACTCTTCCAATTCCGCAATTTCATTGGGTATCGTTATTTCGGTACTAAGTCCGCAATGGTCACTGTCATACAGAATCGTGCGCAGACAGATTATTGTTTGTCGGTACAGGTCGGACGAAACAGTTTTTTATTGCTGAAATATCCGGAATTTTTCTTTTTTTTGCTCTAATTACTTGTTAATTGATACCACAAAATAAAAAAAAATAATAAATATAATAAATACAAAAAAAATATACTTTTGCAAAGCACTATATACACTCCGGGACAAAATGATAAGACACCCCCACAAATTCTTAAGAAAAAAAAAAAAAAAAAAATGTGCTTAACATTTGCCAAATCTGATTTAATCTGTTAGGTATTAGAGTGTATTTAGATCACACTGTCATAAAAAAATTTCTGGGAAAACTGTTATTTGTTTGTTTTGGAGGAAAACCGGAAACTGGGTGGGACAAAAAGATACGACCGGTGGATTTTAAAATTAAATAACATCAGGAAAATTTCAATATATAATTTTATTAGTAACGTGTGCTAGCTCCTTTATTTTCTACAACTTCTAAGATTACTTAGGCTACTTTTAAACAATTTTTTAACATATTTCTGGTTTATTTTGTCCCATTTTATACTAATGGGTTGTTTCAATTCCGCAATATTGTTGTACTGCTTTCCACCTGCATAAAGGGTAAGATAAGATCTCCCCACATGTTCCTAATCATATTCTAGTCAGATGATGTTGCTGGCTAGTTAAGAAGGGATATGTTCTTTGAGTTAAAATGCTCCCTGACTTGGCGGGAAGAATGGATTGATGCATTATCCTATTGAAAAATTAAATTTTCCTCGGCAATAGTTGAAGCAAACCTCTCAATTTGTTGCTTAATATGTTCAATATAAGTGATGTTAATTCTGTCACAGACAAATTTTATTTCGATCCTCTCGTTGTTGTAGCCAATTAGGGGATTATACCATTACAGATCCTCCTCCCATTTGTTGGGTCTCAACCAACAAGCCTCTCCAGTTAGCCCGGCCTGCCTAGCTGCCCCCAGTTGTGCACTCCAAGTTGGTTGATTGTCCATTAGGTCGATGTCGCTGCATAGCTCGTAAAGTTCGTCGTTGAATTTTCTCCTCCAGAGCCCGTCAACGCAAATGGGACCAAATATTTGCCGAGGAATATTTCTCTTGAAACAATCGAGGATATCTTCATTTGCTTTCGACAGAGTCCATGCTTCAGCGCCATAAAGCAGGACTGGTATAATAAGGGTCTTATATGTAATCTCCTTAGTTGTTCGGGATAGGGGCTTACTACTCAATTGCCTTCTCAACCCAAAGAAACAGTGATTGGCAAGAGTTATTCTTCGATTTATTTCTGTTGAGGTGTTATTGTTAGAAATTATAGCAGAGTCAAGGTAGACAAACTCTCTTACTCCCTAAAAATTATAGCTATTGACTGTGACGTTCTGTCTGATTCGCCGATGTCGTTTGTCTCTTGTTGTTGACAGTAAGTACTTGGTTTAGCCCCCATTTACCGCTAAACCTATTTTGGTAACTTCTGTTTCAATTTTAGCGAACGCACCAGTGACAGCCCGCTGAGTTCGTCAAATTATGACAACATCATCGGCGTACGCTAGTACGGTTGCAGAAACTTTTGGAAGATTGTACCTCCTGTGTTAGCTTGTGAGTTTCGCACAATTCTTTTAAGTATGACATTAAAGAAGACACACATGACAGCGCGTCACATTGTCTCAATCCTTTTTTGACATCAAAGGTCTCAGCTAGGTCGTTACCGACTCTGATGGAGCAGCGAACGTTCCCCATCGTAATCCTGCATAAACGGATGAGTTTAACAGGGATGCCAAAACTAGACATGGCTCTGTATAACTCATCTCTATAAATGCTATCATATGCGGCCTTAAAATCGATACAAAGATGGTAGGTATCGATTTGGATTTCTTGGGTTTTCTCCAGGATCTGCGAAGTGTGAAGATTTGATTTTCTTGGCCTGAAACTACACTGATAGGAGTCAATAAGATTTTCGACGAAGGGTTTCAGGCATAATACCTCAGAGATCTTAATCTTGTACGCGATTTTGAGGAGACTAATACATCTGTAATTGATGCGGATTAGGGGTCTCCTTTCTTGTGGATCGGGCAGACGATGCTGAGATTCCATTCATCAGGTATACACTCGTCTGACCAAATCTTAGAAATGAGTTGGCGTATGCTCTATCAAGTCATCTACAGCTGCTTTGAACAACTTGGCTGGTAGGCCGTTAGATTCAGTAGCCTTGTTGGATTTAAGCTTGGATATTCCTATCCTCACTTCGTTGAATGGTCCATTCTATCCGACAGCAAATTGTTGGTTTTCATCGCCATTATACAGTCTGCAGAAAAAGTTGTTCCATATTCTCAGTATCGAGTGTGATTCTACTACAAGATTTCCTTCTTCATCTCTACAAATTTCTGTATCTTTTTTTAACTTGGGGTAGAACTTCCGTACATTGTTCCTGGAGTATAATCTCTCAATATCAATCAGCCTGAGTCCGTTGCCAGATATTCTGTCGTGTTGGCTATGCTTACCAACTGTCCCAGCAAAGATGTCATCCTTTGCTATCTTGGCACTGAAATCGCCTAAAACGATTTTAACGTCATATTTCGGACATTGCTTATATGTTTTGTTGAAGAGCTCGTAGAAACACTCTTTGGTGGCGTCGTTTTTGTTTTCTGTGATGCATATTAGCGTTTATTAGGCTAATGTTGGCGAATTTAGCCTTGATTCGGATTGTCATAAGACGCTAGCTCACGTGTCGGAAACTTAAGACTTCTTGCTTAAGTCTGCCGCTTATAACAAATCCACACCCGAATAAGCGCTACTTCTGCTCCCTTCAGCAATCACCATAATAAATGTCAGTTTTCCATCCTCCTTAACTCGGCCCATTCCATCGTACTTTCTGGATGACTGTAAGATCTTTTTAGTAGTAGCCTAGGGCCTCTGCTAATTGCTCAGCTGTAGGCGGCCTGTAAAGGGTCCGAACCCTCCACGCGGTGATTCGAAGGTCGCTGTCCTTATTTTCGTTGTCAGGGTCGGCAGCAGTAGAGTTATACGTATCCGAGGCTTGTTGTTGCCCCATAACTAATGTTTTTAGACGTGGTAGGGAAATTCCACCGACGCGCAACCCCCAACCTGGAAAATATTGTATACAAAACTTTAAGTTAATTTTTTAGAGTAGTAAAGTCGAAAATAAAAGGAAAAAATGTATTAAGGAGGACATTTTTTCATCCGGGCTTGACTGAGCAAAACTATGATATTTCAATTTACTTAATTGTAATCTGAGTCACAACATTGTTTTTCACTTCTACAAAAAGTCGTCTAGAGTTGGTCTTTAAATCAATACTAGAATTAAGCAATTGGCGCTTTCGTGTGGGCTCAGCACATTCGATTGTGCTTAACAACTCGGAACACATCCAAGGTTCAAAGCTCTCGATCTCTCGTTTAGCAACTTCATGGATGCTTATTTTGCATTAAATTAAATAAGAAATTAGTTTTTCAGAATTTCAGAATTTCAGAAATCGTATTAAGTAAGAAATAAAAATCTTTGCCCTCCAATTTATGTAGGAAACTTTCAGCCATGCAAAGTGTGTTATTGTCCCATTCTTTGGGGCCATTTAACATTTGGGTAAAGGTTTCTATGATACCTAATCTGCAATTAAACAAAACATTGATGATTCGCGAATGAAAATGCCAACGAATCTCCGATACTCTTGGCATACGTTGCTCGGTATTTCTTTTAAAAGACTAGAGCGGTTTGAAAATTTACTAAAGAAACAAACTATGCTATTGGTAAAACCAAAAAATATTTTAACCTCAGATCGCTAAAATCAGGATAATACTAAATTTGGAGCGAGAACATAACATGGAATGAAATTGACCATTGCACAAGTATCACGGACTTTTGTTTAAACATCGCCCTCTCTATCGGACATAATTGCGGATCCATCATGTGATTGCCCAAGTAACTTTCCCTTGCAACCGTACACCTCAAGAACATTAATTACATGACTTGTCAAACCACTTTAATTACCATTCCCACAGCCCTTAGCTAACGTCCAAAAAACCAAGAAATCTCTCTTCTATTCCATATTGTGAGATGTATCGTAAAACTGCACTTAGTTGCCCTTCGTGACTCACATCTGGTATTTCGTCAATCATCCTCTTCTTTTTTTCCTTTCGGCGAGGTTATGATCCGGAGTAGAAGGATCACAACCCTCCCACTTAACTACATCACCACTGGTTCACCTGTGGGGTTTGTCGGTTTGACCTCAGGAAGTACCGGCAGACTTCCCGGTTTCGGATCACTTCGTCACTGAGGCCAATCGAATGCTGATGTTTTTGCATTTGTGTGATCCAGTTTTTTTTTTTTTTGTCCGCCTTTTTTGCGTGAATGTGTAGGACCGTTCATTGGTATTGCCTTTTGACGGGGCTCGAAGGATCTCTCTTTTGAACACGACGATACCAACTGAGCCCGTCATGCTCTATTTTGCTTGTGATGGTTTTTTTTTATAATTTGCACGTGTTAATGAACTTTAAGGAATGAATCTTCTGAGCATTTCTTCTTCTCTGGTCAGCTATTTTTAAGATGGTTGTTCCCTTATTCAAATTGTTTTGTCGAAGTTCCTGGGTAGCCTAATTCTTATCAGACGCCGAAGACGATATTTCCTTTAACTTCCGATAGAAGACTTCCATACTTTTTGCTTGAAATTGGGCGCACTTCTTCTTCGCGAAACCTTTGCAACATCTATATATCACTTCAAGGCGAGTTTTTTCATCTCTATTAGTAGAGGAGCACTTTGACCAAGCCTTCAAAGCCGTTTTCTTCACCCGTATCACTACTTTAGCTTCATCTGTCCACAACAATCTTTCTTTGGCTTGTTAGCAGGTGCCTTTCGACGTTCCAAGTAGTGATTTGGGTCTCTCCAAGCAAGATCGCTGTAGGGAATCCCACATATCTTGTGCCCTGCACTCCTCATCATCTACCTCATCGATGATAGCAAAGAGGTAATTTGTCATGCTGGTAATAAAAGCTTCGCCTTTTCCTTTGTCCAGCTTGTACCAATTGATTTTCTCAGCCACCTTTGTTTGCTTATTTGTTTTCTTCCCCGTCTCCATAAAAATTTCTGTCAGGAGGAGACGGTGTTGCTGGGCGATCGCCTCTCCCAGGATCACTTTGCAATCTTTAACCCGGGGCTTCATGAAACTGGCTACCAAATGGTAGTCAATCTGTGTTTCATTTCCACCACTGCTGTAAGTGATCAGGTGCCGGCTTTGTTTGACGAACATGGTATTTAGCACGATAAGACCATATGACTTGCACATGCTTAGGATGTCTTCACCTGGAGAATTCCTTTTGCCGTAGTCCAGTCTTCCATGGCAGTATTCATAGTCTTCGTTTGTCTTCCCGACATGTCCGTTCAAATCTCCGCCAACAAAGAAAAGCTCTGCCCTTGAGATGTTTTTGAAGTGGTTTTGAAAATCCAGCCAGAATGCATATTTTTTTCTCTGTTCGCATGCGACTTGAGGAGCATATGCGCTTTCAATATTCCACACCTTACCATGTATCACCTCACCCTGTAGCATTATTTTGCTCTCCCCCGTAAACCGAACAGCTCTGATCCGAGCATTTCTGCTTGTCCCAGGACCACAATCATGCGTAGCATTGGTAGTGCCTGGCGAGGTAGCTCTTTTCTTATTTTTAGCGTACTTTTCCATAATGCTAGGGTTTAAGGTTTTTTTTTTTTGATTTTGACACGTGCATGCTCGTGATTTTTGATTTATGTTTGATCTGACTTTTACAACACCGGTGATCTCCAGTCTATGTTTCTTCAATCATAATGGACACAAACCGTGCTTGACTAATTTCCGATTTAATTTTATGTCTACTATAATCACCGCAGCAATACAATGTATTAAATCATTCTGAATATCGTTTTAGAGGCCCAAGAAGACAGGATTTTTTACACTTGAACATTGGTCTAAATGTGAGTCCATTTGAGGATCGACCTTAGCTATATATAAGAGTGTTTCTAAATAATTGCCACGAATGTCCGAGCTTACTGTTGTAACGCAACACGTACCGTGCATTCTCCAATTAGAGAGAAGAGTAAGAAGGCGGAGAGGTGAGAGTTGGGTAAATTAAAAAGGCTTTTGTTTTAATTAATTTATTTCTTTATTATAATTTAACTTTGTGAGTAGGTCCGCTGTCTAAGCTGGGCTGCAACCTTTCAGTTTAATATTTACTTCAACTCTGCTTAACTCTGACTTATCCCAAAAATTCCCGGTCCTTTTATATCAATTTCTGGTGCATTTGGTATTCATCCGCATTCCCCTTCCACACATACATTCTACATGTTTTGTTATCGTGCACTTTCATCTATTTCATAGGTTTACTCGTTCCATGAGAATATGTCCCAACATGTCATTGGCTCTTGCCCCAGCTATTTCTTAATGCATTTCTTGCAAATTCATATTGGTATGATCAACATGTCATTGTCACTTGCCCTAGCTGTGCATAATGCAATCTCAGCAAGTGCATAGTGGTCGGGTTCGGAGTTCCCTTTTAGTTTAGTACGCCACATGGGTATATGGGTATACCCATTACTCATACTATTTTATGGGTTCTACTGGCGACAGTGTAAGTGATGTAAGTAATGTGAAAAGAAAGTGTGAGACAAGAAGTGAAATACTTGAGCCGAATGTTGTGCTATTGTAGTATGTGATGGAAAAAGGATGCTATGCAGTTTTTATATATGTTACATATATGTCACGTTAATTCAGGTTAAATTCAAAACAACTTACTTGCTCGGAGGTCGGTCACAAAGTGCCGTCTTTATTTGACATTTCATTTATACCAAAGAGAACTGTTGCCAATAGTGAATTCATAATACATAATATTTCTTCCTTCTTAAGCTTAGATTATAATGTTCTATACCAGGCGCGAACGCAAGGGGGGGTTTTGGGGGTTCACACCCCCCCGAAATATCTGCCACCGTGCTACTAGGTAATAGGAAATTGCCATGACAAAAATGGACGATCGTGCCAGATCGGCAATGGGGATGCTACCACGTACGTATACATATGTATACTTTGAAAGTTTATCGAAAACTCATTCTTTTTCTGCCTTCGTGTAAAGTAATTTGGATAGTTCGAGTGCAAATGCAAGATATATATGTTATCAAATTCAAAATGAAATTATTGATGCTGCAGGAAAACTAATTACGATGAATATTGTGCAACGAATTAACAAATCTGAACAGTTTTCAATATGCGTTTGTTATGTTGTTACAATTGACAACGAATGTACGATTCGGGAAGACTTTTTGTATTTTGTTCCTGTTGATGACATTACTGGAAAAGGGCTTGCAAATACGTTGCTGACCACGATGAAGGATATTGGCATAAATTTGGCTAATATGAGAAGGCAAGGTAAGTGTCAATAATTCACACTATCTAAGTAAATAAAACTGTCAGTTAGGCCGATTGGTAATAAATTATTGTACATTACATGTTTAGGGTATGATGGGGCCCGGTCAATGAGCGGAAAATTCAACGGCTGTGCTGCCAAAGTAGAGCATTGTATCCAGAAGATATTTACATCCACTGTGCTAATCATAATTTGAATTTGGCCACTACACGCGCTTGTAACATATCGTCCATACGAAATTGCATAGGAACCATTAAAGAGGTTGTTAATTTATTCCGATTATCTAATAAAGCAGCTCTAGTTTTAAAAGACAAAATTCAGTCATCTTTCCTAAAAGCAAAACAAACGCGTCTTTTAAAATTTGGCAAAACGCGTTGGATTGAACATTTGAATTCACTCAATTTGCTCATTAGAATATCTGGATGAACAAAATTTGAAAACCGAAGGAGTCAAACCTCATGCCCTACTTGCTGCTATACAAACTTCCCAATTTATAATATCCTTAACAGTGATTAAGCCAATTTTTAGCCTAATGAAAAATTTAAGTGAATTTTTACAAAAAAAAGAATGTGACCTCAGCTGCTGTATGGAATATGCGAACCATTTACATGAGGAAGTAAATGAAATGCGTCAAAATTCCGAAGTTAGATTCAGTCACATATTTGCTGGAGCTAAAGAAATGGCAGACAAAATGGATATTCAGTTAGTAGTCCCGCGGCAAGTTGTAAAACAAAAGCACCGTGACAACTATGAAGGAGGTCCTGAAGAATATTTCCGTCGGTCCATCTTTGTTCCTTTTTTGGATCATCTAAAGACAAGATTTCTTGACCATCGAGAACTTCTTTCTAAAATTCAAAATATTCTACCGGAAAAGTGTTCTAAGCTGGAAACAGAAGAAATACGTAGCACTATCAACGTGTTTGCGAAAGAATGGCCAAATGAGATCAAAATATGTACTGATGATTTTATAGGCGAAATGAGGATGTGGCGCAGGTAAAAATTTCTTTCTTTCATTTTCTTGATATTTGTTTGAATGTTAAATTAACTATGGTTGCAGACATTGCTAAATATTCCAATTGATAAACGGTCAACAAATTTTATAAACGCTCTCAATTGCTGCGATTCAACGTTGTACCAAACAATACATCGCTTTATGCAGATCGGTGCAACACTTCCCATATCTGTGGCATCAAGTGAACGGTCTTTTTCTTGTCTTCGCAGATTGAAAACTTATCTGCGTAGCAAGACTGGTGAGGAGCGGTTAAATGGCTTGATGTTGCTTAACATATATAGAGATATTGACGTGAAATACGAAGATATGAATTATCATATATTTATTATAGTATTGTAATATGCTGGCTACGGCTCGAGTAGATAAAACGATTATTCTGTGAAATTTATTTCTTTATTTTCTAGTCTATAGAACAATTCAAGTTCACACTATACTATTCTTCGCAAATTCTTTTCTTACAAGGTCTCTTTCCTCTCAAATCACTTTATCTCCTTTCTATTACTTAATTCACAAATCCAAACTAATTACTTTTTCTTGTTCACTCTCAACTTTCAATTTATCACCAAATTACAACTTCGCCCATTATCACTTTTCCAATCTCTTCGCCACGGTTCTAAACCAACTGTCTCTTTTTTTGATCGCCATCTGTCCTTATATAGCAGAAGTTTCTGATAGCCAGAAACTTCTAGCAAATTCTTCGACCACTGGAACAAGAAAAATTCTGATATAATAATTCCAAGATGACAATCATTTCGTGCAGTTATAATTCTCTCTTGTTCTCTTTTATCCGCGATATTATCCGAGCTGTGGTGACTAATTTCAGACACGAACCTCAGAAGAAGCAATGAAAAGACCCTTCGGAATTTGTTGTCTGTTCGAGGGCGTAGTTATTATGTTACATTATGTTACACTGCCCTCCTCTTAGACTTGTTCGTCCCGAACAAGTGTGTCCTCACTTCGGCCATTGTATCGACTCAATCGGTCCGCATGAACCACTTTCATTTTGGCCCTTGGTCCTCGCTGGATGCGGTAGACAACATCGTTGATGCGGGTTACTATTCTGTATGGACCCTCCCAGTTCCGCTGCAATTTAGGTGATTTCCCCTTTTGGCGATGGGGATTATACAGCCACACTAGATCTCCTTCCTGGAATCCTGACGTTGTTGCCTTGGCATCATACCTGGTCTTCATGCGGTCGCTCGTCATCTTAATCTGGCTTCTGGTCCTTTGGTGTATGTCCCTAAGCCTTTCCCTAAGGTCCGCCACGTACTCTTCTTCATTTCTGGGCTCATTGGTAGGAGATCCAAATTTCACCTCACTGGGTAAACGAGCTATTCCACCAAATAAGATTTCGAACGGCGTAGGTCGAGTAGTGCTATGCACGGCACTTCTATAGGCCATCAAAAACAAGGGAATCTGCCGGTCCCAATCCCGTTGGTAGTCACCTACGACCTTCGAGAGATGTTCGTCCAAGGTCCTATTGAAACGCTCCACCATACCGTCCGACTGTGGATGAAGCGGGGTTGTCCTTGTCTTTTTGATTCCGAGTAGTTGACACATCTCTTGGAAGATTCTTGACTCGAAGTTCCTCCCTTGGTCAGAATGCAATTCCAAGGGCACACCGAATCTGCTAACCCAATTGTAGACGATCTGCTCCGCCACGGTTCTGGCTTCCTGGTTAGGGATCGGAAACGCTTCCGGCCACTTACTGAAGTAGTCCATCACTACGAGTATATACCGATTACCATTGTCGGTTTCCGGAAAGGGCCCTGCGATGTCAATGGCGATTCGTTCGAAAGGTGCTCCCACGTTGTATTGGTGCATCTTACCTCGAGTTTTGGTTCTCGGACCCTTACTAGCTGCACACATGTCGCATTCTCTGCACCAGTCTTCGATATCTTCCTTCGCTTTTAACCAATAAAAACGTTCTCGTACCTTTCCTAGCGTCTTATTCACTCCCAAGTGGCCTCCGGACGCCCCGCCATGCATTTCCTGTAACACCTCCTTGACCCTCGTCCGCGGTACTACAAGCTGCATTACAAACGACTTTCCGTCGGAGGATTCCCATTTTCTTCTCAGAACACCTTCTTGGACATGGAGGGAGTCCCACTGCGCAAAATATGCCTTTAAGGTCGGGCTTCTGTGAGAGATGTCCTGATGATCCGGTTTCTCCATGTTCTCCTTCCAGGCCAGAATCGGCTCGATATCCGGGTCTTCCTTCTGAGCGTTCCGGATCTCATCTACGCTCCAGCCGGCGATAGGTTCGGCTCTCATTCTTTGGATGGAAACCAGCTCCCGTTCTTCCTGACGCGCACAATGTTTACAATCCGTTCTGCATGGTCTCCGGGACAGTGCATCCGCATTAGAGTGGAGTTTTCCTTTACGATGCTGTATTTCGTAGTCGTAGATTTGCAGCCTTTCGATCCATCTTGCGACCTGACCCTCAGGACTCTTGAACTGTAATAGCCATTTTAAGGCTGCATGGTCTGTGCGAAGAACGAACTTCCTCCCGTAGAGGTATTTGTGAAAATGCTTCGTAGCCAAGATCAAAGCTAGAAGTTCTCCCCTTGTCACGCAGTAGTTCCTTTCTGGCTTAGAGAGCACCTTGCTGAAGTACGCAACCACCTTCTCTTGGCCGTCATGCACCTGGGAGAGTACGGCTCCTACCCCAACATTACTAGCATCTGCATCCACAATGAACGTTTCCCCGGGAGTGGGGTAAGCCAGTATCGGGGCATCGCATAGCCGTTGTTTAAGTGCCTTGAAGCTCTTCTCGCACTCAATTGTCCATTTGAATTGTTTTCCCTTTTCCGTCAACTGGTGCAGGTTCTTTGCGATCCCGGCAAAATCCTTCACGAACCGTCTGTAGTAGGTGGCTAGGCCCAGGAAGCTCCTTAGTTGGTGTTTATCCTTGGGGACTGGCCAGTTTTTCACCGCTTCGACCTTCTCTGGATCGGTTCTCACTCCTTTCGCTGAAATTATGTGTCCCAGGTACTTGACTTCCGCTCTAAACAGGGCGCACTTCTTGGGGTTGAGCTTCAGGTGGGCACTTCGAAGCCTTTGAAACACATCCCTTAGATTGTCTCGGTGTTGCGCAAACGTTTTTCCTACGACGATGACATCATCCAAGTATACCAAACAGGTTTTCCATGTTAACCCTTGCAGGACACATTCCATCAATCGCTCGAAAGTCGCCGGAGCATTGCACAGCCCGAATGGCATTACCGTGAATTGCCATAGCCCATTTCCTGCGGTGAAGGCGGTTTTCTCCCGGTCTTCTGGATGGATCTGTACCTGCCAGTAGCCACTCTTCAAGTCGAGAGTGGAAAACCATCGGGCTCCTGATAGTGTGTCTAGCGTGTCGTCAATCCGTGGCAGAGGGTAGCTGTCTTTCTTGGTGACGTAATTGAGCTGCCGATAGTCCACGCAGAACCGCGTGCTGCCATCTTTCTTCTTAACCAGTACAACCGGTGATGCCCACGGACTTTTGGAACTTTCAATCAGACCTTCTTTCTCCATTGCCGACACCATCTCTGCAACTTCTGTCTGCTTTGCCAATGGAAGGCGCCTAGCAGGCTGACGAATTGGTCTAGTATCACCAGTGTCTATTCGATGTTGTACCAGGTGTGTTCGGCCGTATTCTCCGTCCTGTGAGGCAAATACATCAGCGTACTCATTGATAAGATTCTCTGCCATAGTTCGCTGCTCCTGATTCAGCTCACTGGACTGGAGAATCGTCTCTCTCGCTTCCGCTGTCCAAGGTGATGGGAGAAGTTTTGGAGCATCACGTTCAGATATTGTTGCGACGGCGGTAATCGGCGTGCATTTTCCAGTCACCTCCCCTCGCCTTAGTTTGACAGTGTGTGGTCTTGCGTTCAAAACCCTCACTGGAACCATGGTGTTCTTTGGTTCGACTAACGTCTTTCCCACGATGTAGTCTTGAGACATCTTCTCTGGGTCTGGTTCTACTATGTAGAATCGGTGGCTCCCAAGATCACCTTCCAGCTTCGTCCAAATGATTGTCTCTGAAGACGGCGGCAAAACTTCGTCTTTGCTGATGACTGTCCTGAGAGTTACGGCATTCTCATTTCCGTACACCATCGGAATCTCCACATTTCGATACCTCAGTACTTGCATCCCGATGTCCAAGATTACTTCATTTGCTTTCATGAAGTCTACTCCGATGATGCACTCGTCGCATATATCTGCCACCAGAAACGCATGGGAGAACGTCAGTCCTGCCAGAGTAATCGTAAGACGAACTTCTCCAAATACCTTCGCCATTTCCCCTGTTGCAGTCTTCAGGCAGTAGCTGTTGGTGTTGTGCAGCCAGGAGCTTTTGACGATATCTCTTCTTACAATGGAGGCAGTGGCACCTGTGTCGATGGTGGCTACGCACTTCTTCTCGTTGATTAGTGCCTCCACTGTCAGGCTCTTGTTACCCCGTTTGGTTTGCGAAACTTGAATGGTGGTCCAGGGGGCCTCGATTCCAGTAACCAACTTCTGCCCCGCGAAGTTGGTCCTTACGCATTTCCCGACTGCTGGTTTTGCGAAGTCTGACTGACAGCCAGATGCTTCCTCTCTGCTTCTCCTACTTCCGCAATGTGAACAATTTCCTCGTCTAGGTGCACTTCTGCACTGCCGTTGTAGGTGTCCCGTTTGGTTGCAATTCCAGCAACGGATTTGACTTCCGCGAGCTCTGTCTTCATCCATGACGGCTGTTCTCTGGCATGAGCATTCCACGACGGACATTTCCCTGACACGGTGTATTCCCTGGTATGCTTGGTCCGCAGCCTTCATTGACAAAGCGAATGCCAATGCCTCGGGGAGTGTTCGCTTTTCAGCCATCCTTACAGCCATTTGCAGTTGTCTGTCCTCTATGGCCTGAATAAAAGCTTCCACCGCCATTTCGTTGATAAGCTCCTCACCGGCTTTAGGGTATGAAAGATGGGCTAGTCGCTCTATATCCGCTTGCAACTGTTGGAGCGTTTCCCCCCTTTTCTGGACTCGACTACGCAGCTGAACCCTGTACACCTGCTGCATGTGTTCATCCCCAAACCGCATCTCGATAGCCTGAACCAGAGAGTCGTAGTTCTGCTGTTTATCTTCCGGGATGGTCTGCAAGAGCTCCGCAGCTGGACCCCTCAGTGCAAGTGTGAGTGCAATGGACTTCTCTTCATCGTCCCAGCTATTGGTCATTGCGGCCGCTTCGAATTGCCTTTTATAAATTGGCCATGATGTTTGACCATCGAAGATAGGAGGCTGCATCTCCTTTCTTCTCAGACCGTCAGTGGAATATTCCCGTGCTTTCTGTCTCTTCACGTTGCTGAGCTCCTTAGCAAGATTTTCGACTTGCTTTTCTACTTTTTCGAACTGAGTCTCTATTTTCCCGAACTGAGTTTCATGCTTCTCAAAGTTTTCATCGAATCTAGTTTCGACTTTTTCGAGTTGCGTCTCTACCTTCTCGATTTTCTCTTCGATCACTTCGAATTTGGATTCCAAGTTCTTGTTTTGCTCATCAAGTTTACTTTCCAGAGCATCTAGAGAATTCTTTTGTTCGTCCATCTTAAGTTCTAGAGAATTCTTTTGTTCGTCCATTGCTTTCTTTTGTTCGTCCATTGCTTTCTTTTGTTCGTCCATTGCTTTCTTTTGTTCATCCAACTTAAGTTCTAGAGAATTCCTTTGGTCATCGAGCTTATGACTTTGATCTTCTATTGCTTTCTTTTGTTCGTCCATGACTAACTTAAGTTGCAGGAGCAGACTTGTTATACCCGGGTCGGCTACTGTACTTGCTGGTTCCTCTTCCACGTCAAACTCTATGTCATGCGGATTTTCACCTTCCTGCGTTACTGCTTCTTCCAGACGAATCAGTAGGGCATCTTTTCCCCCAGTTGTGTCGAGATTCCGCTTACTGAGTTCTGCCTTTAGTTGAATTATAGTTAGTTTTCCCAACTTGCGACCCATTTTTGCGCAACTAATTAACTCAACGCAGAAATCGTTTTTTTTTTTTTTTTTTCTTGTGCAATTTCACACCACGGAAATAGTTATTCACAGAATAAGTTTTATCCCAGCTTCTGACACCAATGTAATATGCTGGCTACGGCTCGAGTAGATAAAACGATTATTCTGTGAAATTTATTTCTTTATTTTCTAGTCTATAGAACAATTCAAGTTCACACTATACTATTCTTCGCAAATTCTTTTCTTACAAGGTCTCTTTCCTCTCAAATCACTTTATCTCCTTTCTATTACTTAATTCACAAATCCAAACTAATTACTTTTTCTTGTTCACTCTCAACTTTCAATTTATCACCAAATTACAACTTCGCCCATTATCACTTTTCCAATCTCTTCGCCACGGTTCTAAACCAACTGTCTCTTTTTTTGATCGCCATCTGTCCTTATATAGCAGAAGTTTCTGATAGCCAGAAACTTCTAGCAAATTCTTCGACCACTGGAACAAGAAAAATTCTGATATAATAATTCCAAGATGACAATCATTTCGTGCAGTTATAATTCTCTCTTGTTCTCTTTTATCCGCGATATTATCCGAGCTGTGGTGACTAATTTCAGACACGAACCTCAGAAGAAGCAATGAAAAGACCCTTCGGAATTTGTTGTCTGTTCGAGGGCGTAGTTATTATGCTACATTATGTTACAGTATATAATAATAAAATAAGACATTATTTGTGAAACATTTTTCAAAACCCCCCCGAAATTTATTTCTGCTTTCGCGCCTGTTCTATACATATGGTAAAATAATCTAGTCTTACTTAAACAATTAATAAGAACATATAGAAATTATATAATTATATACACAGTTCAAAAGGTACAGCACATAGCTATTTAATAGAACAATCTGGTTGGTTTTTTAGAGCTTCTCTAGGACGTAAGGACCTAGACTCAGGAGTAGCAAGTGGTGTTCCATAAATGTCTGGGCTATTTGAATTCTCAGAACCTTTGACTGAAGCAGATGTTGTAAGTCCATGTTCATTTGTGTTGCGCAAAGTAGCATCATGAATGGTTTTAGATTTTTTTATAATTGACGGGCTTTTTATGGATTGAAACTCCTTTGATAACTCTTCTGATTAAGAGGGCTTACGAAGTTTATCCATATGAACTCTTCGAAGTCTTCCCTGAATTTCTATTATGATGATCAAAGAACTTTCTATTTTAACAATCTTGCAAGGTACCCACTTGCAAATTTCTTTAATATTGTAACATAATGTAGCATAATAACTACGCCCTCGAACAGGCAACAAATTCCGAAGTGTCTTTTCATTGCTTTCTTTTGAGGTTCGTGTCTGAAATTAGTCACCACAGCTCGGATAATATCGCGGATAAAAGAGAACAAGAGAGAATTATAACTGCACGAAATGATTGTCATCTTGGAATTATTATATCAGAATTTTGCTTGCTCCAGTGGTCGAAGAATTTGCTAGAAGTTTCTGGCTATCAGAAACTTCTGCTATATAAGGACAGATGGCGATCAAAAAAAAGACACAGTTGGTTTAGAACCGTGGCGAAGAGATTGGAAAAGTGATAATGGGTGAAGTTGTAATTTGGTGATAAATTGAAAGTTGAGAGTGAACAAGAAAAAGTAATTAGTTTGGATTTGTGAATTAAGTAATTGAAAGGAGATAAAGTGATTTGAGAGGAAAGAGACCTTGTAAGAAAAGAATTTGCGAAGAATAGTATAGTGTGAACTTGAATTGTTCTATAGACTAGAAAATAAAGAAATAAATTTCACAGAATATCGTTTTATCTACTCGAGCTGTAGCCTGCATATTACAATATGATTCAAATATAATACCACTTCTCCCTCCTCAAATTTGTTTTTACAATTATTCTTAGTGTTAGAATCGTTACGATTAGTCTTAATTTTAATAGTTTCTTTATTATCACAATTGTTTGTGTTCTTATCTACAACGGTATCTAAATTAGTTCATACCTTTGTAAAACTATCTAGAATTGTACGATTTTTGTATTTCAAAAGCATTTCGTTTGGTGCTTTGTTGGTTGTCGTTGATGGTGTAATACGGTAGGCAAATAGGAATTGTATTATTTCTGTCTGTATATTATTTGACGAATGTAAATTGTCTATTAAGCAGGAATAGGTAACTTTTTAATATTCTGATTCCTTAAAAACGATAAAAATTCAGATGAGTCGAATGGCTAACCATTATCCGAAACAAGGGAACTCGGCAGCCCGAAAATGATAAACGATTTACATAATTTTGAGATAGCTGATTTAGCAGTTGTGGAACTCATTATAAAAATGTCTAGATACTTTGAAAAAACGTCAAATATAATTAAGAAATTTGTATTTTTAATCGCGCTCTAAGTTTGAATTGAGCAATTAAAATGTATACCAATAAAGTAAAATAGAATCACTGTACGTACTAAGACAGTACCAACTTCTCCTTCAAAATGTTCACCATACCAAATGTCGCCCCCACGCAAGATGCATCCCATCCTTTAAATAGACTCACGATGTACAAACTCCCGCTAGTTCGCACGCACTTCCAACGACGTACAATAAAGCTAAATTATAAAGTTTATAAAAGTAAAGTGTTTTATTTAGTGGCCTCTAAAATTTTCAGTGGCCACCGTGACAGGACAAATTATCAATCAGTTTAAAACTAATTTTCGTTCTTTAAAAAAAAAAAAAACAGTGACTCTTTCGGGATATTGTTTGATCAAAAAGGACGAAGTTCAAAAGAAACTGAAAGTGTTTGCTTACGGTTCCGCGTTCGCGTGCGGTCTACAAAACGGCTTTCCAAGTACCATACAGCTAGAGGAACAGCTACTTGCATATGCACATGTATGTATGTCCATCTATCTATCTATTGGTGAGTCTGTATCGTTCTTTATTTTATCATATAAATTACTTGGTTTAAGTTGCAACGATCGTTAGTGGCTACAATCGAACCTTTGGTTGGAACGAAATTTCACCTCGTCGTTAGATATTTCGCTTTTAGACCATTAATTTGCTTCATACAAATGCCTATTCGAGGTATTTCCCAGCAATTCTAGGGAAGTTCTTACACTAGAGCAATTAATGCCTTTATGTATGTATGTATAGATACATAAATTTCAACTACATTCGTTATAAAGTCAAATAGAAGCCACCAAATTTTAATTAGACAAATTAAGTAATCGCATCATCATTGAATTAGGAAACTTCTGTTCGATTTATTTCATTGCAACTCGCTGCATTTTGCCTAGGTTTCCAAATTCAAGCTTTCAATTGTATCGTCGGTAGCTTTAAATCACCGTTTGATCTCAATCGTTTGTGCTCTGCTGGGTCAAATTCACTGAACTCAGCATTAAATTTGCAACTCGTCCCCGAACACGTTTCTCATCGTGAAATCTCATCACAAATTGCACATCGAACTCCGCTACGTCGTCACCGCCACACCCAGTAACAGCTGTTCATCGCCAGTGGAACTCATCTTAATAGCTTTTTCGTCGTTGTTTTGGGTTTTAAAATTCGCTCGGTACAACACACACACATATATATGTACATATGTGCATCGTTGGAAGTTCTCTCTTGCAGTATATTTGCGTGAATTCATCGCTGAATAGTAGGAGCTTTAAAGAAAATTGCCGCTGCAATTCGTTTCGTCGTTCGCTGCTTGGGGAAGTTATTATCAACTAATTGTCGTGCTCTCTTTTCGTTCGCCTAAGTTTGGAAATTGTGCAATAGAACAGCTGATCGTTCCGTTGCACAGAAAGTACATTGATCTGATAGTATTTACATTCATTAGAGATAAGAATGACGGGTGTAAAGGAATCAGCTGCGGTGCCTTCGGACACTGCAAAATCATTGGAGGCGTTGAAAGTCAGCAGGGTATCCACAAAGGGAAGTATTTCGCGCATAAAATCTTTAGTAGAGTCAAGGGACAAGAAGTTCGAGTATGCAGAGTTAGAATGTCGTCTAGGTATTGTAGAGTCCTACTTTAAGCAGATTCTTAACTATCAGACGAGAATAGAGGAGTTATGTTCGTCTGACACATGTCGTGGTGACTTGGAAGAGCTGTATTGCGTTACAAAGGCGAAAATATTATCATTGATGGGATCAACTAGGAGACCCAGTGGAGTAGAAATGTTGTTCGCTATTCCTCAGCCGAGCTCTCGATTGCCACAGCTTCGTTTGCCCAAATTTTCCGGCAAATATTCTGATTACAAAAACTTTATAAGCACGTTTAAAACATTGGTGGATAATGATGCTTCTCTCTCGGGAATTGAGAAATTTAATCATTTTGTACATTGTTTGAGTGAGCAAGCGTTTGGAACGGTGAAGCCTTTTCAAATTACAGAGGAAAATTACCCAAAGGCGCTCAAAAGGCTCGAAGAGCGATATGACAATACGTATCTGATATTTCTGGAGTTCATTTCGATGCTCTTTGACCTTCCGAAAATGAAAAATGATTCGCCCAGTCAGCTTAGAACACTGGTGGACGATATTTCAGCGTTGTTCGATTCACTTACGTCGTTGGACAACCAAGAAGACATCGCCAATGCGATAATCATTTATTTGGTTATGTCTAAAGTTGATTCAGACGCTAAAATTAAGCGGGATGAATCGCTCGATTATTCGAAATTGCCCAAGTGGATCGACTGTACCACTGTACTAAATAAACGTTGCCAGTTCTTGGAGAGCAGGGAAACAAAGAGTTTATTCGCCGATACTGGAAGATTAGATATGAGGTCGAGACAACTTAATCGGAAACCAACTCACACCTCATTACCGGTAACCAATTCATCGTGTAGTTTCTGCAAGCCACCGCATCATGCAATAGTGGATTGCAACAAATTTAAAAATTTGAAGGTATATGATCAGTTAAAGAATGCAAAACGGTTGTCACTGTGCATCAACTGTCTGAAAAAAGGACACGAGTTAAGCAACTGCTCTTCGAAAAGGTGCGAGGTCTGCTTAGATCCCCATCATCTACTGTTGCATAGGTATAACATGTCTCGGACACATGAAGAACCTTCGACGTCCTCTCAGCTCGTTGGAAATGCGAGGACTTCTCTGCATAATGCGATAGATACTGACGTGGAACCTTATTTTGTCTTAGCAACGGTAGTATTAAAGGTCAAAAATCAGGCAGGGTGTTTCGTGTCAGCTAGAGCTTTACATGATTCAGGTTCGCAAATCAATTTGATGACAGAGGCCTTAGCAAACACTCTCTGTCTAAAAACACTCAACAGCCCCATTGACATCAGTGGCGTTGGAGATATTTCCGCAAAAATTCATTGTAAAACTCGGACAGTAGTGCAGTCAAGGTTTGATAACTTAAAGAAAATAATTGAGTTTTGGATCGCTCACTCGATAACAGATTTTCAACCTCAACACCTACTGCAAATAAAGGATAGGAGAAACTTCCCAGGGAATTCAGCTTGGCGGATTAATTGTTCTATAAGCCTCAAAGAATCGATCTGCTGCTGGGTGCAGATTTGTTCTTTGATTATAAGGGGCACATCAAATTGGGTCCAAACCTGCCAGTTCTGCAAAACGCTCTTTTTGGATGGATAGGTTCAGGGGCTTATTGTGCAAATAGAGCACGTAAACCATCATGTAATCTCCTGGAGAAATCGTCGAGCTATCCATATCGTAGTTTAGAGAAGCTGGTGGAAAAGTTTTGGGGCATGGAGGAGATTTCAAATAAAATTAATCGCACTCCTGAACAAATTATTTGCGAGCAGCACTTTGTGGAAAATGTTAAGGTTCTTGAAAGTGGAAGATTTAGCTTCAAACTTCCATTTAAGGATAATCCACGTCAACTTGGTAGTTCTTTCGAAATAGCTAGAAATCGTTTTTTGTCGCTTGAAAGGAGACTAGGTAAGAACCCAGATTTGAAGGTCGAATATACAAAATTTATTAGAGAATATTTGACTTTACACAGCCGCATTATTTCATGCCACATCAGTGCATTCTCCGGCCTGACAGTTTGACTACAAAACTTAGGGTAGTCTTCGACGCATCGTGTCAAACTACGTCCAATATATCCCTCAACAACATTCTGATGGTAGGACCAAGAATTCAGGAGGAAATGTACTTGATTGTGCTTCGATTCAGATGTCATAGGTACGTCTTAACAGCTGACATCAAAAGATGTATCGCCAATGATCGAAAGGAAAACCTGAAAACGTTCTATCTTAACACCGTCACATACGGAACGTCATCGGCCCTATTTCCCGCAACTCGGTGTCTGAAAGAACTCGGTATTAGGTGTAATGAGGAATTTCCGTTAGGAGCAAAGGTCGTTTTGAGGGATTTTTAGGTTGATGATCTTCTCACAGGAGCTAGTTCCGTCGGCGAGTTACATCAAATTCAACGGGAAGTGAATACTATCCTCAAATTAGCTCATTTTGAACTTCACAAGTGGCAATCCAACGTTTCGCTAAATACAACTAGGGAAACAACGAACGTAGAGCTGAACGTGGACGACCTGGAAACTACAAAGACGTTAGGAATTTCTTGGAACCCACGACAGGATACATTTCAGTACTCCTACAAAGATTCGCTTGCACCAAGTAAGCTCACTAAATGCATTGTCCTATCGTCTGCGAGTAAATTGTTCGATCCTCTTGGATTAATTTGTCCAATTGTAGTAAGGGCAAAAATGTTTTTAAAATCGTTGTGGATGGAGAAATTAGATTGGGGTGAGGCTCTGCCAAGTGCTTTTGACGCTTGTTGGAAAGAATATACGGCGGATCTGCGAAACTTAAAGGGCATCAGCATTCCTCGATTCATTTTCCAATCAAACTTTAGGAACGTTCAAATTCATGGGTTCTCCGATGCGTCAACAAAGGTCTACGGATGCTGTTTGTATGCAAGATATGAGGACGAAGGTGGCAACGTTTCAGTGAATTTGATTGCTGGCAAATCTAAGGTCGCGCCGGAAAAAACTCTATCACTGTCTAGGCTAGAATTGTGCAGAGCTCAAATGTTAGCCAAGCTATGGAACAAAGTCAAAGCAGCGTTCGAGATTAAATTTGATCAGAATTATTTTTGGGTGGATTCGAAGATTGTCTTGTGCTGGCTCAATTCATCTCCAAATGCTTGGGAAACTTTCGTCGCAAACCGAGTGAGCGACATACAATCGTCAAGTCCGGGTATCTATTGGAGGCACGTAAGATCAGAGAATAATCCGGCAGATTTAATCTCAAGGGGGTGCAACGTCGAGGACCTACAACACTCATCTTGGTTTGCGGGGCCTGATTTCTTTAAAGGAGGGTTGTCTTGCCAAATGACAACGAATTCGTTACGAAATATGTAAGGTACGTGCATCGTAGCAACTTTCACGCCGGTTCGCAGGCTTTGCTCAACTTCGTGAGAGATCGATTTAGGATCATAAATGGAAGAGTAGGAGAGGTTAATAGGGCGAAGATGTTGTCCAACAAAAAATCTATTGTGACAATGCAACGAATTTTGTAGGTGCTAGGACTAAATTACTGAAATTTCGCGGTAAGTTCTTTACATCATATAATAAAACAAATATTTTAAGTTTCGCTTCAGAGAAGATGATGGAGTTCAAGTCCATCCCACCTAGAGCACCTCACTTCGGAGGGCTCTGGGAAGCAGCTGTGAAGTCGGCAAAGGGACTTCTCTACAAGACTTTGGGCGGCACGCTACTGACGTTTGAAGTGCTGGCGACAGCCTTGGCAGAAATTAAAGGCATCTTAAATTCGAGGCCAATCACTCCAATGCCTTCAAATCCCGACGATATCAGTGCGCTGAATCCAGGGCACTTTCTGATTGGATGCGCGATTAATTCCTTTCAAGAACCGAATGTTATTAATGAAAAGTTTTCTAGTTAGTCCACGAAGACAACTTCCCTCCGTACAAATGGATTCTTGCTCGAGTGACAAAAGCCATCAAAGATGATGAGGGGAAGGTACGAGTAGTTGACCTCAAGACTAGTTCCGGAAGTTCCTATAGCAAAAATCGGCCCAAGATTGACGGTCTACAACCCATCAAGGTGGCCCGAATGTTCGCGCGCTAAGTTTGAATTGAGCAATTAAAATGTATACCAATAAAGTAAAATAGAATCACTGTACGTACTAAAACAGTACCAACTTCCCCTTCAAAATATTCACCATACCAAATGTCGCCCCCACCCAAGATGCATCCCATCCTTTAAATAGACTCACGATGTGCAAACTCCCGCTAGTTTGCACGCACTTCCAACGACGTACAATAAAGCTAAATTATAAAGTTTATAAAAGTAAAGTGTTTTATTTAGTGGCCTCTAAAATGTTCAAGTGGAAAAAATCGATGTGTATGCGTTCGAAAGGAAATATAAGTCTGGGCCAAGTATATATTGTTTTGTGTGTTGAGATGTTGCGATTTGCTTGACAAGTTGATCTAGCCAAGATCTTCATCCTAACCATTCCGTTATGATTAGTGTGCAATATATTCGAAACGCGGTTTCTTAATTTGAATGGAACTACTAAAAATAAAAAATAAATAGGCTATTTTGAAACTTATTACATATTGGTATACTAGATATTATTACAATATGTATTTTGACAAAAGTTTTCTTACGTTCTAGTGTTAATAATTAATAATTTTATATAAATATTTTTTCTTCTTACATTGTAAATTCATTCAACATGTTTAAATGTAATAATTAATTTTTTTTTAGCTTTTTGTTAATTTCAATTCATGTTCATACGTACATGCTTGACAAAAACGCTTAAAACTAGCTTAACTAACTTAACTATCTTACTCTAACTTATTGGCCCTATGCGGGAGCTCTAAGTTAATCTTAATTTTTATCTTTGTCTTTCGACTTAATTTACTATTTATTACTATTTTATTTAAAGAACAAATTACGACTAAGAAAAATTTGTATTTAAAAAAAAAAAAAAAAAAACTTAGTAACAATACTTTTTCTTCTCATCTTATATATAAAACCTAAATGCTACCTTAAAATAAATCTTAACCTAAGTTAACTACATGCATATGCACTATTTGTGGTTTTTATGATTTTTTTTGTGCTGTGTTGTTTTCAATTTTTTATTTTTAATTATTTTTTTTTTTTGTTACGTATAAATAAACTTAAACTACCTAAACCTAGACACCTAAAAACTATATATGCCGGGCAAGGCAAAAATATGGCGGCCAACTTTGCCGTACTGAACCTACCCCGGATCAAAAGGGATCGACGAGGGAGCTCCCTCTATTAACCACCAGACTTGCTGGTGCTGCTTCAACACATCTTTAATATCGCGCCCCGATACCGATCTACTGAATCGGAAACGCTCCTCAGTGCTCTGTGCGACGTCTCGGCTGTAGTTGAACCGCCAGTCCACAGTTGTCCGGGCAACCTGAAAGATTAGCGGCACCGCTGATCTATCCTGGATCAGACCCGCCTGATCGAAATAGAGGAATGCTACTGGGGGGACATAGCCGTTAAGCCGCACCCTGGGAACATAGCCGTACCCATAGTTGGGTACCATGAACCCCTAAGATCAGGTTATTCATCGAGGTAATTGCAGACATTTTGTTAAACTAAATATTTGTTATTTTTCTTTTCCAATTTTGATCATCCGTTGGCCAATATAATTTGAATATAGGTTTCCTTTTGGTTAATTGGGTTCCTCAGACTTGGGTTTGATTTCTCTGGATTGGAAGGGTTCTTCAGATTAGGGTTTGCTTTGATACGTTGTATATTGTTTGTAACAGAATAATGCCAGTACTAAATCTATTATTATGCAAATGATTGTATGTGGGTGTATACGTTTGTGTCATTAATTAAATAGAAGTCCACCGGAAGCGCCAGCGCGCGAAATTCAGGACTCAGCGAAATATAACAGCTTTGAGGAAGAAAATAAAATACTCCGAAGGAAGCTTAATGAAATGTATTTACTCTATCAAGAGCTCAAGAAAGAAATAGATTTATTAAAAGAAGAAAATAAGGTCCTAAAGAGCTCACGTATAGAGAAAGAACGCGAATGTACTCCAGCACTCTTAGCTAGTCGGGAATATCAGACCGATGAAGAAGAGCTAGCACGTGAAACGTGTCGGTTCACAAAGAAGAAACCTAGTAAGAACCTCGAGCGCAATCTCGTCCATCCCCACCAATTAACATCGTCGGGTTAACGGAATTTAATAAGTTGCAAAGCTTTCTTAAAGGAACTTTAACATCGAAATATAAGGTCATGTCTTTGAGGGACAATGCGTGGAAAATTAACGTCGATGAATACGACGACTACCAAGTAGTGTCCCAAAAGTTAAATACCGAGAAAATTGAGTGGTATACTTTCGAAAACAAGTCAGAAACGCCACATCGTGTCGTTGCAAGGGGAATCCACCCCTCATGTACCAAAGAAGAGATTATGACTGACCTTCAAGACAAAGGCTTTAAAATTCTTGATGCCGTTAATATCATCAAAAAGGAGAAGCAACAAACGGAAATAGATAAAGACATTTTGGTAAGGCGTGGACTTCCGCTCTTTATGCTTACCTTCATAAGTCCGACAATATCGATATCTACTGAATTAGGACCATATTAAATATCGTAGTCAAAATCAAGCCAATTCGTAGAAATATGAAAATGTTGCCAAGTATTCAATCATATGCATTTGCAGACAACATGCAGGATCTTTCAGTGGAAAATAACCTGCCAAAGGATTTTTTTTCATGATAGAAAAATTGCTTCATAAGGTCCTTCTTAGTTGCAATATTTAACAAATTAAATCGCAGGGTGGTGTTTTTTTTTCAGTAAGAATCTGAGCATGCGCATGCTATCCTCATAGTGTCTATGGAAGATTTTTCACCAACCCTAGGGAGAAAAAAAAAGGTTGTCACATGGGAAAAGTAAAAAGGAAGGGAAACATTTTATAATGTGTTCGCTGCCAAAGGTTCGGTCACGCCACGTCGAACTGCGGGATGCAGCCTCGATGCGTTAAGTGTGGAAAGAACCACAAAGCAGAAGAATGCACTCTAGGCAAGGACGGAGTGGATAAAAGCCAACTCTCGTTTGCTTTATGCAGGAACTCGGGACATACCAATATATTAGGAAAGTAAATCCGGCTCGCCAGCAGAAGGTCAAGATGCAATGTCCACCTGCTCTCATTCAAACAAAATCCCCAAATGACCTACAGTCAAATGGTGGCAGGCTGGGGAAGTGCGGAACAAAAAAAGCCGAAGATTGCTTCTCAGCCCCCAACGCCTGGAGCAGCGGAGGCTGAAACTGATCAACTGGCTATTTTTCTTTATATTCAAGGGCAGATGGGTCAGCTTCAGCATTAGGTACAGGATCAGGCGAAGCGGGTGGACCAGATCTACGCACTTCTGCCAGGCCTAACAAACCTTCAGTCGTAATGGGTAAAAAGATAGAGGAACAACCCTTAAAGATAATTGCGGTGAATGTGAATTCACTGATTAGGATCGAGCGAAGAGCCGTATTATTTAAGTTATTAGAAGACCAAAGCCCTGATGTGCTTATGGTTAGGGATACAACGCTGTAACAGAAGCTCAATTTGGGGCACAATAAATACAATATTATAAGAAGAAATCAACCCACCTCCACACAAGGAGATGTTGCGAACTTCATTAAAAAAACAGCTGGAATTTAAGGTAGTGTACAGCTGTGAAGTGGGAAAGTTCCAGGTGCTGGAAGCGTGTATCGTGTGCATCCCTCTCCATAGTTGAAAGAGGATGTACATAATAGCACTCTATGCACCTGAAGCTATTCAATCTACTTTTTATATTTCAGAGCTCGAAACACTTTTTCGATGGCTAAGGATGGAGTCGAAGGAGAATTATTTCCTCATGGCCGGAGATCTAAACGCCAAACATAGAAAATGGGGAAATAACACACCTAATCCTAGATGGAACCTACTATTCAATTGATGGGGTCGGCACAGTGTCGAGTATAAACTGTCGAGTATTTGAAAGCTACAGATAGTCCATCGTTTCTTAGAAGCGGCTTCTATCTGGATCTTATGCTGTTTGACGTACGGTTACAATTGACCAACACAGACCGGCAAACTTTAAACTGCCTGCACACATATGTGTATGACGGTGACCATTGCGGACTCAGTGCCGTAATAACGATCCCCAACGAAATTGCGCAGTTGGAGGAACGTACCCCTGCAATTATAGTAGGACGCGGTGGACTCGCTTCTCCAGAGTTTTGACAAGAGCACTCTCGTCGAACTCGCTCTACCCACCGTCCAATAGAAATCTGTCAAACGAGGAGATTGACTGGTACCTAAAACAAATAGACGAGACAATTAAACGAACAATGGACAGTACGATACCTCGTATTCTCGTCTCGAACGGAGAGAAGTAAACGGTCAAAGAAAACGTAACTTTTAACTTTAACTAAAAAAAAATACAACTTTAACTGGATTGCCCAATAAAAACCACTTTCGTTCAACGGTATAAATTCTGTGTTTTATTCGGTTTATTTGCTTTTTTATATATACAGATCATACATATGTATATAGATTGACATTCGGAGTAATTCGTCGATTTGACATAATTTCCCTCTTGGGAAATTACTCCATGCGTGGGTGGATACAGACATCTGGACTTTGATGACGTCAGCGTCAACATTCTCCCCCAACGATGCCTATCAACTACTTCAGCAGTCAATCTCACACATGATCCCGTTCATTTGCGAGCGCAGGTAAATTTATTTTTCTTTCTCTGTTTTGTTTATCCTCTCTCTGTTATGTGGGGGTAACGATCGCTGATTGCAGTTTGCATGTTGTTGTTGTTGCTGCGAAGACAATGTCCCCTTGGTGTTGACGTCAGATGCGATGACTGTATGGCGATGCTATTAAGTTCTCCTGCTGCAGTTGTTTTTAATGTATGTTATGTCGTGACGTCTATGTTTAGTTTCGGTGGTACGTGTATTAAATCGTATGATAATGGTTATTAAATTGAAAGATTTTAATCCAATGTAATCCAGGTGAGTAAGTTTATAGTATATGTATAGTAATTCATTTGTATAAGAAAAATAATAAAAATATTCTGAGTTGTGTTTTTTCTGGCGTCCATCTATGATGTGCATGCGTGTGTGTGTGTGTGGTGAATGATGAATGGAGTTCTTCAGTAGTTGGGTGTTTTGAAAAAATGAGTTTGGATGAGAGTGTATGATAAATTGATTGTGTGTTTTCTTATGTGTGGTATTTGTTGATTGAGTGAATGAGTAAGTGTGAGGGAGTTGTATGAAAGTGTGTACGTGTTTTGGGTTGTAGTTACGGACGGGTTTGGTTGAGAGTGAGTGTTGAGTAATTTTGAATTTAGATCTGAGTGTGTTTGAATTATGTTTGTCTGATGACAGTGGTGTGAACAAGTTATCGTCCGTTGATTTGAAAATGTGTTAATGTGGTATGATCTTTTTTTTTAATGGATGAATGAATGTTTTGTGTTTATTGTGTTGAATTTATGTTGAATTTGTGACGGTTTGAGGTTCGTTCATCGGTAGCGGCCAAAGTTTTCTTATTAATCGTTTTAGACTACCCTGTTGCGTTTTTACTTTGACGACGCGTGTAAGTTTGTTTGTTCCTGGGAAGGTTTCTTGAATGCGGCCTAAACTCCATTTCGCGGAAGGAAGTCGTTCATCTTTTAAGAGAATCAGGTCTCCTACTTTGAGTTGAGGTTGTGACTTCAACTATTTTGGGCGTTGCTGCAGGCGAGCTAAATATTCTCCTTGCCATTGCTTCTAGAACGTTTGCATATGCGCTTGAACTGCTTTCCATCTGTCGATGTGTCCTTCTTTGCCTATGGACATGTCTGGCTCTGGTACTGTGAAAAATGTCGCTCCTATCAAGAAGTGTGCAGGAGTTAGAGGTAAGAAGTCATCGGGATTTTCGGTTAAAGGGCACAGAGGCCTCGAATTTAAACACGCTTCGATTTGCTTCAAAAGCGTGGCGAGCTCCTTAAAGGTTAGTGTACCATTTTCAACAATCCGTTTTAGATGGTATTTGACACTCTTAACCCGGCACGAGTACGATAAATTTGGCGCCAAAAATTGATAACGGTTTCTTGTAGAAGGGTCAAAAATAAGCATTTTTTACTACGGGAGGGGGAGGGGGGTCTATCTCGCCCCGTTTAGGAGGTAGGGGCAATTTTAGAAAAAAATGACTTGAACGGCAACACTTACAAAGAAGTACTATACCGGTTTCGAAAGCCACAAACCTGTTCTTTAATCCTAAATTTAAATTAAATAATTTATGTCAATAGTTTTTGAAAAATTCGCCGTTTAAAAAATTTAAAATTACTATATTTGTTTTGTTTTTTGGCTTTGAGGTAAGTGAATGAATAATAGATTAAATATCTGGCAGGCGCCTATATCAACAGTTTTCTTAATTAACATTATGCGTCAGGTCCCGCTCACGCAACTTCGTTGACCCGGTCGGGGTAGGTGCTTTTCGTCGGGAAGGCGCCTTGTCATCAATACTCTTCATCTACAGTACTTCTTTTTTTTTATTTTTTTTATCAAAATTTTGAGTTTGCATGCGAATTTTTCAAAAACTATAGACATAAATTATTTAATTTAAATTTAGGATTAACGAACAGGTTTCTGGCTTTCGAAACCGTTGCCTTTGTTTTTTAATAATAATTTTTTTATTTTAAGTAATTTTTTTCTAAAATTGCCCCTACCTCCTAAACGGGGAGAGATAGACCCCCTCTCATAGTAAAAAATGCTTGTTTTTGACCCCTCTACAAAAAACCGTTATCAATTTTTGGCGACAAAGTTATCGTACTCTCCCCCTTGACCCCTGCTTCCCGTAATCCTCAGAAATGGGGGGAAGCTGGAGGAATGAAGTTCCACTGCTGATGTTATAACCGATATTATAACCGCTATCTCCATCCAGTCTTGGATGGCGTTTTTCATTAGGAGTAGTAGTTCTGCCTCGGCTCCTACGAAGTTAGTTCCGCAGCCACTATAAATTTGACCGCAGACTCCTCGTCGTGCTGCAAATCGTTTAAAAGCTGCTAAAAATGCTTGTTTTGTAAGATCACTTACCGCTTCTAAGTGGATGGCTTTTGTGGCTAGGCAAATGGACACCGCTATGTACCGCTTGTGACATTTAGATCCTCGACCCTTCCATGCCCGGATGTTGATAGGTCCTGCATAATTAATACCTGTGTGGGAGAAAGGTCTTGATACCGTGACTCGGGGTGCAGGTAATTCTCCGAAATCTGTAGCGTGTTGTACAGCTGTTGATCTGTTTTTTTACAGCTCGTTTGATTTGGAATACCCAATATTTTCGTCGTATATGCAGCATCATAAGCTGGATTTCTCTGTGCAGTGACCTTTCATGAGAGTCACGAATAATGAGTTTGGTGAAATGGTGTCTGGGTTCCAAAATTATCGGATGCTGTTGGTCATAAGGAATGTTTGCATGCCTTAATCTTCCCCCTACATGAAGTATTCCTTCTCCGTCTACGATTGGATTCAAGGATCCCATACTTTTGGATTTCGTGCCTTCGGTGAACATTTCTTGCTGAGCGCAGCGCGCAATTATTTTTCTAGCTTTGTCCAGTTTGTTTGGTGAAAGTGATCCTTCGCGTTGTTAACAAAGCGCTTACACCAGGCTGCTACGCGGATCAGCCGGGTTAAATTTGACGATCGATGAGTCAGTTGGGCAAGAGTATTTTCTACCAATCTAGAACAGTGGACTTGAATTTTCCTTTTGCCTTCTTCTATAGTGAGACTTGTTGGTTGCGCTGGCAACTTGAAGATCCAAGTCGAATGCAGAAATTCTGGTCCATTCCACCACAGTGTCTCATCAACTAAAGCCGATAGCAGTATACCTCTGGACGCTAAATCGGCTGGATTGAGTTTCGTTGGGAAGTGCTTCCACATGTGCACCTCCGTCAGCCGTTGGATCTTCCCTACTTGATTTCTGATGAATGCCTCCCATCGTGAAGCCGGTGCAAGAATCCAAGGCAGCGTTATTGTAGAGTCTGTCCATGCGTGCATCGTGGTATCCTTCAGCTCGAGTGTGTGTGCTACGTAGCGTAGCAATTTGGCTACCATAACAGCACGGCAGAGCTTTAAGCGGGGTAGACTGACCGGTTATACTGCTTCCACCTTGGACTTCGACATTATGAGATGCATATGGACGTTACCTTGGCTATTTTCCGCCCGAAGGTAAACTGCTGCTCCGTACGCCTTCTCCGACGCGTCGCTAAAGCCGTGCAACTCTATACGGTTCTTCAAGTCAACTGTTTGAACCCACCTTGGAATCCGTATTTTATTAATGACCGGTAAATCGTCTTACTAGCAGTTCCATCCTTCAAGCACCTCGTCCTCGATCGGCTCATCCCAAGAGAATTTTCGTTTCCAGAGAAGCTGCATGATGAGTTTCGTCTTTAAAATATACGGTGATATCCATCCCATGTGGTCAAACAGTCGAGCAATTGTTGACAGTACAAACCGTTTTGTTGGCTCTGGGTTATATGGAGGCGTGAAGCGAAAACAGAAGTTGTCAGCTTTAGGAAGCCAATGAATGCCCAACGTTTTTATTCGATCTGAGCCTTCCGAAGGAACTGCTAACGATGTCTCTCGATCCTGGATAGGAATTTCCTTTAGAAGCTGGTTTCTAGCTCCAGAACTGGTTGAAGGTTGTTCTTTATTGGATGGATGAAAAGTTGGAGCATCGCTGTTAAATGTTGAGGTAATACCTATATATGATTGCGTTTGTTGTGGTGGTTGGACCCCTTGAATATGTGTGTTGGTTGGGTGTGAATTTGTAAATTGATTTATATTGTTAGAAGAATAAGGGTTAAAATTATATGGGTTATTGTGTAAAAGCGAATGATGTGGCTGTTGACAATAATAACATCGTAGTTAACTAGGACATTGTTGTGACGAATGACTATACGCTAAACAGTTAATACATAGACCTTATTTGTTCACATTTTGCTGTTTATCAGAAATGCCCATTTTCAGAAACTTATTGCACTTTCTGATAGCGTGCTGACCTTTGTTACAAAGTTTACAAGTGAACTTCGAGATGCTTGGTTGAACATGGAACGAGTTTCGCTGGTACCTTTTTGGACGAATCCACTGGTGGTCGACCCTGCTGATAATTAACCGCCTCCAACATACGGAATCTTGTTTCAAGAAATTGGGTAAATTCCTCAAAAGTGGGTAGTTCCTTGCCGTCTTCTTTGGATCTCACTTTCTCCTCCCAAAGCTGTTGTGTTTTTGAGGCAAGTTTTTTTAGCAGAACGTAAACTAATATCACGTCCCAGTGTTGTACGGGCACCTTTAAGTTGTACAAACTGTGCACCACTTCTGTTGATGTGTCTAACAGCTCTTTGATGGATTCTGCTCGCTCCTGGGTTATCGTCGCCAAATTAAATAGACACTTAAGTTGAGTGTTCACCAAAGGCCGTTGATGATCGTACCTGTCTTGAAGGATAGCCCATGCCTTACCGTAATTGCCGTTAGCAATACCCAAATGCGCTAAAATCTTCTCGGCTTCTCCAGAGACACTTGTTTTAAGATAGTGCATCTTCTGGATTTCCGACAACGATTAATTGTGGTGAACAAGAGACACAAACAAATCGTGAAAATCTCGCCAAGACTCATAACTCCCTAAAAAAAACACTGGCACCGGAATATTCTTCAGCCTTAAATCCGCATTATGGGATGATTTAGTGTTGTTTGAGTCCATATTAGTGACGTCCATATTGGAGTTGTCCTTTGCTTTGACCTTGTCGATTGTGTCTAATAGATCACCCCTATACTCAAAATACAACTCTCGAATTTGCTCGTAAGTAGTCTCAATCTCATCACCCTTTTCATCTTTTTCCAGCTCACTAACACACTTTTCATATATTTCAGCTGCCGACACCACTGTTTTCTCTAAAAGAGACAAGCGGTCTACCAAATAATTCTCCGTGCGTGTATTGGAACCTGTATATATACATATATATATGCCATAAGAAGTAAAATAAAATTCACTTCTTTGTGAAATGATGATATTTCAGATAACTGTCCAAAGTCCAATTGATCGTTGTTGCAGCCCAAGTCTCCCAGTTGCACACACAAGTCTTCCAAATGGTGAAAGCAGCACAATCAAAAACCAGCAAAGCGAAAATAATCTAATCCAGCAAATCAAATCCACAGCACACAAATTGAATTTTTATTTTTATTTGTAAATCCACACAAGTGTTGAGAAAAAAAAAAATTAAGTTACAAAAAAACAATTCCAGCTCGAAGGACCAAAATGTTCTCGTCTCGAACGGAGAGAAGTAAACAGTCAAAGAAAATGTAACTTTTAACTTTAACTGGAAAAAAATACAACTTTAACTGGATTGTCAAATAAAAACCACTTTCGTTCAACGGTATAAATTCTGTGTTTTATTCGGTTTCTTTGTTGTTCATACTTCATATCAAATTAATAATTATTATTTGAAATAGTCTTTATATTGAATCTTAAACATTATGGATTGAAATACTAGTAATTGTTATGTCATATCACAATCTTAATTTAACTTAATACTTAATTTGAATACTTAATACGACTTAATACATACACTAACTAGTAGTACATCTAAAGCTTGCTTAATAATTTATCAATTGTCAATGTACTTCCCTTACAGCAAGAATTGCTAGAATCTGCTGTAATTAAATGAATTGGTAATAAAAATGTGGTTGATCGGTCTCTTTGCCTGCCGACCGTCATCGAAAAAAAATCGTCTTTAATTCGCTTGCTCTTAAGTTATCTTTTCGTAGTCACAGTTTGAATATTTTATTGTTGAAGTCCCAAAAACGTTTGTGGACATTTTTTGGTGCCGAAAACCCGGGACAAGAACTATTCCCGAATTTAAATTAAATTTTAATTTAATGAATTAATTAATTTTAACTAAATTAAAACAAAAGTTAGAGAATTTCTTGTGAGTAACTTGTATATACGAGTCAATATTTGCATATAATATAAAACTCTTAATGAGCGCGATCGCGTCACACATCATAAAAGTCACACATCATAAAAGTTCCTTATCTGTTCTCGTTGCTAAAAATAGATTTTGTTGGTTCAAGACTGCGCCTTCTTTTGTTGCTTGGGTCGTTGCTTAGTGGCTATTTAAAGAAGCATATTTTCAACAAAGGTTCTTCAATTTCGGATGCAGAGTTGGAGTGTCGGTTAAGTATCCTTGAATCATATTTCAAGCAAACCTTAAATGTGCAAATTTCTTTCTAATTGCTGATGAGATTAAGATGAATATGGCAAATCGAGCGGAAATTGAGGAACTTTATGTGACTACGGAAACTAAGAAAATGTCTTTGTTATCCGGTCAGAAGACTAATGTACCATTAGGTGATAGTTTCAATACATCGTTCTTTTCACAACAGCCTACTTCACGTTCGAAGTTAGAACGCATACGCTTACCTACATTTTCAGGTAAATTCTCCGAGTTTCCGAACTTCATAGGCATTTTTACAAATTTAGTGCATAAAGATGATTCATTAGTGTTTATCAGGAGCAGCTTTCAATGCTATTATGGAGTTTGATTTGACTGAGTTAAACTATCCCAAAGCGTTGGAACGGTTAAAGAAGCGATTCGATAGTAAGGCTATGATGTTTCAAGAGCACCTTAATGGAATAATGGGCATAAATAAGATCTCGAAGTGTTCTGCGTTTCATCTTCGCAATCTAGAAGACAGCTTCAACACTCACATCGCCGCGATGCTTTCCATTGGTAGTCACAAGGAGATCACTGATGCCATGTTAATAGCTTTTGCGTTAGACAAAGTTGATGCTGAAACTAGGGCGAAGTGGGATGAGTCTATTGACCACTCCACACTTCCAGTATGGGAAGATTTTGCAAAGGTGTTGGATCGTCGTTGCCAAACACTTGAAACAAAAGAGTCAAAAATACCTAAGTCGGAGCCAAGTCCGAACCGTCCCAATTTTGGAAAAAATAGTAAGAATGTCTACTCACACTCGACACTCGTTGCTCAAAAAGAGCATTGTGAATTTTGTGCTTCAGATGCACATGCCATAACTGCTTGCTCAGAATTTAATAAGTTATCCGTTATTCGTCGTTTTCAAGAAGCTAAGCAGCGTGTTCTTTGTATAAACTGCTTGGCAAGAGGTCATTCAATTAGAAGATGTCAAGCGCCAAAATGCAATGTATGTTCGTTGCCGCATCACCAATTGTTGCACAGATTCACCCCAAATTATTCGGCGCCCAGTGCACCTATCAGTTGCAGTCCGCATCCTGGTGGTTCTGGAAATAATATTTCTCTCGTTTCGAGCAAGTTTGATAAAGGTCCTTCTCAGGTGATTTTAGCCACTGCTCTAGTATATATGAGAGATCCTTTCGGCAAATTATATCCTGTTCGAGCCCTTCTTGACTCAGCGTCTCAACTCAACTTTATCACGGAAGATATGGCACAAAAATTGAAGTTAAAGAAAGTCCAAACACATACATCTATTTCCGGTATAGGAAGGTCAAATGCTGCCGTTAACAACAAAAAGAAAGCTAGTTGTAAATCCCGAATCTCGGACTATGAGATAAACTTGGACCTATTAATCTTAAAAAGTATTACAAATGTTCACCCCGAAAGGGAAATGAATATTTCACATTGGAATATACCAGCAAATATATCTCTGGCTGATCCGAATTTTCATCGACCCAGTCGCATTGATTTGCTTATAGGTGCAGATAGTTTCTTTCAGTTACTTTGCGTTGGCCAAATAAGGCTCGACCATAACCTACCGATTTTTCAAAAAACATTGCTTGGATGGATAGTGTCCGGAAAGTACGACCTATCTGCCCTCGAGCGGCATGTACATTGGTTACTTGTTCTGATTTTGAAGATTCTTCCTTGAATAAGATAGTCAAAAAATTTTGGGAAATGGAAGAGGTAAATCATGGATCAAGATTTCTATCAAAAGAGGAAAAAGAGTGCGAGGAAACGTTCCTGAAAGGCGTACGTAGACAAGAAGATGGACGATTTGTCGTCAATTTGTTGCTTAAGTCTAGCACAGGAGAGCTAGGGGATTCGTTGAGCCAGGCGAAAAGGAGGTTTAATAATTTAGAAACGAGACTTCTTAAGAATAGAGAGGTGAAGGGTCAGTATATTGAGTTTATGAAGGAGTATCAGCGCTTGGGCCATATGGAAGAAGTCCCTAAAAGCGAAATTTCCCAAATTAAATACTTTGCTCCTCACCAGTTCGTTCTGAGGCCAGATTCTTTGACTAAGAGTTGTTTATGATTGCAGCGCTAAGACTACCTCAAACCTATCCTTAAATGATATTTTAATGAAAGGACCAGTTATTCAGGATGATTTGTATGACATAATTTTGCGATTTCGATCCTATAAATCCAAAATGTATAGGCAAATATTAGTACATGAAGAAGAGCGGAATTACCAATGTATTTTACGGAGATGTTCCGAACAGGATGACTTGAAAGCTTTCCACTTACGAACCGTTACCTATGGTACAACGTCTCCCCTTCCTTGCAACCAGGTGCCTTAAATATTTGGCAGATGAACAAACTTCTAGGAATCCTTTGGGTGCCAAAGTAATAGCAGAAGATTTTTATATGGATGATTTGATCACCGGAGGGGATTCGTTGGAGACCATTTTCAGAATTTATAGTGACGTAAAGCAGATTCTATTAGGGGCAGGATTTGACTTAAGGAAATGGTGCAGTAATGATAAAAGAGTCCTGGAAAAGATCTCTTGCCAAGAGGTAGAGAATGAGTCGTTACGCATTAATGATAAAGACGTTATTAAAACGTTAGGCATTGTTTGGAATCCCACATATGACGAATTCCAGTATATCAAACCACAAATTAATTCTTCTAAGGTAAATGGCAGAGAATATCGGAAAACATCGAAGTCGGAACGTTGGTGCTTGTTGCAGATGACAATCTACTCCTACAACAATGGCTCTTAGGCCGAATAGACCGCGTCATTCCTGGAGCGGATTCCAAGATACGAGTCGCCGATGTAAGAACGAAAGGAGATATTGTAACAAGAAATATACACCGATTGGCCCCTCTTCCGAAAGATTGAAGAGTCTTTTCGTCCAATAAGACCCTTCAAGGTGGGCAGTATGTTCATACTTCATATCAAATTAATAATTATTATTTGAAATAGTCTTTATTTTGAATCTTAAACATTATGGATTGAAATACTAGTAATTGTTATGTCATATTACAATCTTAATTTAACTTAATACTTAATTTGAATACTTAATACGACTTAATACATACACTAACTAGTAGTACATCTAAAGCTTGCTTAATAATTTATCAATTGTCAATGTACTTCCCTTACAGCAAGAATTGCTAGAATCTGCGTAATTAAATGAATTGGTCATAAAAATGTGGTTGATCGGTCACTTTGCCTGCCGACCGTCATCGAAAAAAAATCGTCTTTAATTCGCTTCCTCTTTTAGTTATTTTTTCGTAGTCACTGTTTGAATATTTTATTGTTGAAGTCCCAAAAACGCTTGTGGACATTGTTTTTCTTTATATACAGATCATACATATGTATATTGATTGACATTCGGAGTAATTCGTCGATTTGACATAATTTCCCTCTTGGGAAATTACTCTGTGCGTGGGCGGATACAGACATCTGGACGTTGATGACGTCAGCGTCAACACCTCGATATCAATATACTGACAACGCAGACATATTCCGCAATGCAACAATTGACGCACTACACCAACACAAAAGGAGACTGCTGACAAGACTAAAACCCTTGTACAGGCAGTTTACTGACAGCAAAACTCGGAGGTTAGAACGCTGAAGTCGTTGATTAAATACCTCCAGAAAATAATCAGGGAAAACTACAGACTGCTGTAAAAGATAACAACCCGGGTATGTTCCCGCAAATAAAAAAAATTTTTCGGAAGAACAATCAAAACAACCGCCCGCGCCTTTAGATTCCCCGAACGACGAACAATGGACGAATACTTTTAACAGCAGGTATAGATCCAAATAACGCAGTAGAGGATGACAACTTCTTTGTGATCGAAGATCCGCAGGAGAAGGTAGAGGCTGTATGAGCGACTTTTCCAGGAAGTGTACAAGGTGAATGATACCATTTCCCCGAACCACGACCTAGAAAATCGCGTCCTTGTGCACAACTTCTACCTTCGAAATGATATAGAACACTGGCGATCCGAGAACATAGGTTTTACCGAGATCAATGACGATATCATGGCAAATAATGTCATCGCCGATAAAAGGGTACATCCCCCGTATATAACGGAGGTGGAACCCCAAGCGATCTTCGACTCATTGAGGAGGAAGAAATCTGTGGGAATCGACTAAATATCGAACATTGTGCTTCAACATCTCCCTCTAGAAGCGGTGGACATTTACACCACTCTATTTAACAATGCGCTGAATAATGCACATTATCCAGCGCATTGGAAAACAGAAGTGGCACGACCCATCCCCAAAAGGGGTAAGGACACCTCCTTCCGAACATGAGCAAGGTATTCGAAAAAGTGATCAAGAGAGCCGTGGTTAAGTGGACTGAGGACAACAATAAGAGTATAATTTCAGATAACCAAAGGACCAACGCACGGGTGCTTGCCTGATTGACTTGGAGAAAGCCTTCGACACCGTATGGTTAGAGGAACTCTTCTACAAGCTGAACAGGCTGTGCATAAGCAAACCACTGCTGTACATACTTTATAACATGCTCACCAGTAGACAGTTCATTGTGAAAAATGGCAATGTGATTTCTGCGGGAACTTTTCAAATTAAAAACGGTCTGCAACAAGGTTCAGTTAATTCACCGACCCTTTTCAACATTTACCCGAGTGATCTCATATGATCACTTCACCATGCAATAGCGTACGCAGACGACTTGATCGCGTACAGATCAGGACCAAAAATCGAGGTCATTGCACTTCTCTCGCAACGTGACTTCGACAAGATTCAGCGATATTGCGATGACTGGAACTTGAAGATCAACTTCCAGAAATCGGAAACCATTCTTTTTAGGACGCCGTTATCTCGGGCCTCTAGGGATACCAGAAAGAATTGATGAAAGTTCTCAGTCGTGGGACCGCACGGACAGCCACTTGCGTGTAGAAGTGTAGTCAGATACCTGGGGCTGTGGTTAGACCAATATCTATATTTTAACAAACATACTCGTATAGATGCTGCTCTGGCCAGGGCCAAAGGTGCTTTTCCCCTTACAAAGAGACTTTTTTATAGCAAGCAACTCGATGCAAGGGTAAAGGTAATCTGCTAAACGGGCCTTATCCAGCCCATGCTCGTATATCGTGGTTCAGCATAGGACCAAGCTTGTTGGAAGAGATTCGGGTGGAGGGCTTGCCTTCATTTACACAGAACACCAGAGTCCCAGTACATTAAATTCTATCCCAATGAGGTCCTGTACAACGGGGCTAACCTAATAAGGGTGGATAATTTCGTGATCAAGCTGATTCGAAGGCATATTGCAAGAGCAATGAGCTCGATGAATAACCTGATCTCTGCGGCTTATTACCTCAATTACAGGTACAACGAGAGTGCGCCTTAATGGCTTTGTTCCCCCAGAGGCATTCCTCTATCTTGATGAGAAAGGTTTGCTCCAGGACAGATTGGCGGTGCCGCTAATCTTCCATGTTGTTCAGACAGTTGCAGATAGACGACTCAACTACGACATAGATGTCGTACACATCAGTGTGCAGCGTCTTGTGGCTAGCCGAATCAGAGGGAACTCCTTCGTCGCTTGCTCACAATCCGTGATAGCCAGTTCAAAGTTGGCAGTTTTTCTATGGCCGATTTACATAGCCTAGGTTTAGATAATTTTTAAATTAGGTTTGTAGAGAAAAAAAAAAAAAACAAGCACAGAACTTGGATTTAAAAGAAAAAAACTAAAAAATACAGAGCCTGGTAGATCATTCCACATTCGTGTCGTTCAGCTTATAAATGAATCCCTATATTTGACAGTACGACCGAAGTTTGGCTTTAGGGTAGACTGATGTACATTCGAAGCACGTCGCGTATTGCGGGTGAAATTTTGAAGGAAACTGGATTTGAAGAATGGAACTGGCTATTTCGCTGAAGCATTTTTTGTGGAAAAAAAGATAAAACATGGAGAGACAGGAGACATTTCTCCGATGTTCTAGTGAATGAATGGAATTCACAATGTCTCTATCGCTTATAAGTTTTAACGCGCGATTCTGTACCCTACCAAGAATGTGCAAAACGGTCTAGGGTGCACCAGAACAGATATGGGCGTTATATTCCAGCTTAGGGCGACTGAATGCCTTATAAACTGAGGCCAGATCAGACGGGGTAAAATATTTCTTGCACCGTTTAAGGAATCGAAGACATTTTGCAGCATTTTTGGCGACCTCGAATCTGTGATCGTTCCATCGAAGATGGTTATTAATACACATACCGAGAATGTGAAGTCTTTCGGTTTCAATGATGCAAGTACCAGCCATGGACAATGGCTGAGGGTTTTGGTTTCACTTGAGAGACAGAAGACAGCATTGTGTTTTGGAGGCATTAAATTCCAATCTGTTGGTTGAACTCCATTTAATTATGCTGTCCAGGTCGGAATTTAATGTGTTTAACATACGTTACCGTTCCCCTTCTACGGGCGAAGAGTAAGGACGTGAGTTAGGGAACGAATATGGAAAACTGAGGATACTGTCATCAGCGAAGGAATGTATTGGACTAGAAGTTGCAGACAAGAGATCATTTATAAAAATAAGAAAGAGAGTCGGAGCCAAAACAGGGCCTTGGGGAACACCAGCATTTATTTGGTGAATTGCAGACTTGAAGCCATCCAAAACAACTTGGATTGAATGCCCCGAAAAGTAATTTCTAATCAATTGAAGAAGAGACTCATCGACGCCATATGCACGCATTTTCGACAAAAGAGCCTGATGCCAAACTCTGTCAAATGCCTTTGAAATATCGAGCGCAACCATCTTGTAGGATGCCCTGAAAAATAGGAAAGACAGAAAAGCTTACGCAGAAGTTTTGCCAGCGTAGAAGAACACCTCTCCAAAACTATGGGGGGGGGGGATACCATCTGGATCTGTGTATGTTAAGACCTTTGAGTACTCCTGCAATTGTACGAGTGCGAAAGTGGACTTGTCCCATGGAAAAATTTATGCTCTCAAATGCAAGTGGAGACAAGGCATTGAGTTCGCTGCAAAGTGAACAGCTAGCAAATTAGCTTTGTCTAGCAAGCTGACAGCTGGAATGTCATTGTAAATGAGCGTGGGGATGGCAGACGAGGCAGAATGTTTAATATTTTTGACGAATGACCAAAAATTGCTACTACCTTTGGGACATTCTAGGATTTTTTGTCTCAATTTTTGGTCATGTAAGAATTTTACACGTCGAATATGGGTATTGCAGTCTTTTCTGGCTTGTTTAAACTTCTTTCGGTTTTCCTCAGATTTGTTGGCTTTATAAGACCGAAAGCTTACTTCTTTCAACCTGATAGCCTCTTTACAGCTCTGATCAAACCACGAGTTTGCCTTAGGTTTTATGCTCTTTATCCTGTTAGGAATAAAGTCATACATACATAAGAGGATAGTGTTAGGGATCATATCAGCTGCGGCATCCACGTCACTATCGAGGAAGCATAGTGACCAGTTAAAACTCCTAAAGAAACTATTAAGTAGTTGGAAAAACGAGAATTTAGCTGATACGATATTATGGACTGACCGACTTAGAGGCGCTAAAACATCAATAGTGTATTTATCTAGTGCGAAGTAGGAAACAAGTCCAAAGTCTTGACGGAATGGCTTTCAATGTGCGGTATAAGTGTAGACTCATTTACAAGCTGAGTCAAATTGTTTACCTCAGCAAAAAGTTCAACATACCTTCCTTCTAGTGTTGTCTGGCCAGAATGTTGAAGCCAATCCGAACTGTGTATATTGAAATCGCCCGCAATGACGATTTCAGTATGAGGGTACAAAGAGACAATTCGAGTGATGGAATTGGACAGAGCACCAAATTCGTCAAAAGTTGAGTTGCTGTCCGCACTAGGGCTTCCGTAAATAAAGCAGTAGTGGATTATTTGCTTATGGACGGTGAATTTTAGCCATTTGAAATTATATTCCGGGTTAGAACAGTGGCCATACTATGGTGGAACTTGGTAAGCAATACCACTACGGACCTGAATGGCGAGGCCAAGGTGGGGAAAGAATAATGACACTAAGTTATATACAGGCAGTTTCAAATCGGAAGATTCTTTAACTACCTGTGTTTCGCTTAGTGCCAAAACAGCTGATTTATGGGAATGAGCGTGGGCGTACACATCGAAGAAATTCCTTCGAAAGCCCACGAATTTTGGTAAAATCTTAGTAATTAATATAGTTAAAAAAAGTAAATGAAATTAATAAAGAATTTAAGTTACTCATAGGTTACGTTGAAAGACATATGTAGCTTTAAGTATAAGGTTTAGCTTAGAGCGCCCGTATAGAGACAGTAAATTAAATTAACATAGTTAAGTTAGTTAAGCTACTTTTAAGCGTTTTTTGTCAAGCAAGTAAGTTAAAATGAATTGAAACTTAATAAAAATGCATTGAAAATTAAAAGAAAAAGTGAATTAAGAAATTCAGCAACGAAAATGGAATACCATGTCGACAAATAATATGTTGGTCCAACAGTTTTCCTCTAGGCGGTTCATTATTTTTATTTTGGCTACTTGTAGCTACCAGTTGGGTTATTTTCTTCGCTACTAACAATGCGACTGAATGTGTCAGCATTTGTGTAAAACTTGCTTTCTTGTGAGTGATTGTATATTCGTACTCTTACATTAGCATTCTCCATCGCATTAATCGGGATGTAGGGTCCTTGTAAAGAACTGTGGTCGGTAACAATAGTAAATTTTCTCCCATAAACGTATAGTCGAAATTGGGTTAGGGCATATACGATGGTTAGTAATTCCTTTCCGGAAGTAGTATAGCGAGTTATTGGGATTAATAATCTTTTCCTTCAAAGACCTGAATGCTTCATCGCAAAAGGCATCCCAGTGAAGGGGCGTTCTTTCTTAGTAATTTCGTTAGTGGTTTGTCCAGCTCGGCAGAATTAGGGATAAACTTTCTGTAGTATCCTACAAATCCAAGAAAAGATTCTATATCTTTTGATTTCTTAGGTACAGGAAATGTTTTCACGCTTATGTCAAACCTTCAACTAATTGGAGTCTCATTGCTCATTAGTATTTGAAACGTTACAGGCGCGTTTTTCAGACCGAAAGGCATGCAATTGTATTTGTAGTGTCCGAACGGGGTTCTAAATGCCGTTTTATGCCTGTCTGTTTTATCCATCAGAATTTGGTGTAAACCTTTGGCTAGGTCGATGGTGCTAAAATATTTTGCCCTTCCTAATTGGTCCAAAATATATGTGATATTCGGCAGAGGGTAAGCGTCACCGACAGTTAATTCGTTCAGCTTCCTGAAGTCGACTACTACCTCCCATCGTTTGATACCATCTGATCCCGCCTTCTTTGGGACTAGTAATAAAGGAGAATTCCACGCGCTGTAGGTTGGTTGAACCACACCATCTTGCAAAATTTAATTTACCTGTTTATGTATTTCTTGTTTTAAGCTGTCTGGCAGGCGATTTGGTCTTGTATACACGGGTGGTTTTCCTTCTTCTGCAATAATTTTATGATGCGTAGCGTTAGTATGCGTAAGGTGATCGCCTTCCAAGTAGAACAAATCGTTGTACTCACGACAGATGTTAAGTATAGACCTATTTTCTTCCACACTGCAGTGTTGGAAGTCTAAGAGAGATTCCAATATTTGTAGTCTGCGTTTCAATGGGTTTTTTCGTTCGTCTGTCTCGACTATGTCGAATTCGTCTAAATCTTTCCATTTGAGGTCAATATTGTTGATGTTTACTTCTTGTTCAATATCCAAAATATTAATCATTAGCACTTTTATTTTTGAGTCTGAGTTTGCCCAGGGTTTTGCATAATTACATGCCTGGCATGATCTCCTGTTTCTGAATAACTAAGTCATTGAGTTATGTTATGTAGTGTTTAAACGGGATTTCTACTAATTGTTGCATTTGTGATTCAAGTGTTAGGGTATCCTTTTGAGCAGTTTTTTTCTTAATTTTAATTTTGTTAAATTTATGAGCCTCACTGTTTGTTGGGCTCCTTTTGCCCTCAATCTTACTGTCTGTTGGGTTTACCTTTCCTTTTTTAATTGTTAATTTTCGTTCTCAGGTTTCAAAACTCAGTGGGAGATCGGAATTGAAGTTTGTTTTGACTACCTGCTCAGTACTGAGTTTCATTGAATCTTCCGTTGCGGTCCGTAGATAAGCAGAAACGAAATTTGATTCCCATGCTTGTTTTGTGTTTTTTCTACCCATGTCCCGGTTGTTGAGTAAACATTATTAAATTCTATCTTTCATTTGTACATTACTTTGAATACACTCATTAAATGCACTGAACTATTGTTTACGATACATGAAGATAACTAATACATTAACGAGCTATAATGTACGAATAAACTGTATACCGTTTCTCTTTCTTCTATTCTTTGAAGTCAACCTAAGCAATCTTTTATTTAACAGGTTATGGGCCCAGTATATTAGAAATTAAATCATATTTTAAACAAAGGCAGATAATCTTTTTCTATTAAATGGATTCGCGGATAATTGAAAGTATTGCGAGAAATATTTCTATAATTTTGGTTTCGCGAAAAGTTCACGGTTTGCGAAGATTTAATACGATCACTTTTGCAAAGTGTAAAGATTGCCCGTTTTAAATTTTCCCCCGTAAGTAAATTAGCTGTCGTAGGTAAAACTTCGTTGTGCGGGTTTCGTTTATTTGCAATTAAAAATGGATAATGAAACGATCAAAATCGACAAGCTACAGTGTGCGGAGCAATGGTGCACATGGAAGTTTCAAGTACGCATTCTTTTAAATGCTGGAGATCTTCTAGAAGTTGTCAATGGAGATGAGCCCCAACCAGAGAGCACAGACACAACGGCAGCAACACGACTCGCATTAAAAATTTGGCAAATGAAGGATAGAATTACGCAAAAAATTATTGCTACAACCATCGGACAAGGGGTGCTAGTACATATAATGCATTGTTCTACGTCACAGCAAATGTGGTCCAAGCTGTGCTCAGTATACGATCAGAAATCGAAAGCTAGCATTAATATGCTACAGCAGCGATTTCACAGTTTTCGAAAGGACGAACACGATGGTATTGCAACGCATATTAGTAAGCTAGAAAATCTAACTCAACAGCTCAGAGATGCCGGTGAAACAGTATCAGAATCAATGCTGATAACGAAGGTGCTTATGACTTTACCAGATAAGCTTACACATTTTTTTAGCGCTTGGGAATCCACTGATACAAAGCTACAAAACATCGACTATTTGCGCTCCAGGTTTATCATGAAAGAAACGCGTTTGTATGCAAGTGAATGTCAAAACAAGAATTCTGACACAGCGTTGTTTACGAAAAAGGAGAGAAGGTACAAACAACCCACTGTCAGCAACAATCAAAACAACCAAAAACGTCGAGGCAAGTGTTTTTTATGCAAGCAGTTTGGTCACTAGAAAGAAACCGTCCAAAGAAAAATTATTCAAAACAGGCAAACTATGCGCGTCGCGAAAGTGCAACAAATGATGCGGCTGATGCTTTTGTTTGCGATGCAGTCAGTGTTGGTGAGACAGTAATTTGGGATCGAGTAAGGATTTGTGTTTTCGTCGGGAATGGTTCAGTACGTATGAAGAATTTGGTATGCCTGTGCAAATAACAATTGGCAATGGTACACAAATAAATGCACTAGGTAAAGGAGTTATATATATTACTGCTTTAAACTATCAGAAGTGGGCTGAGAAACGCTTAACTAATGTATATTTTGTACCCGACATTAAAGTTAATCTCTTTTCTTGGGGAAGTGCATTAGACAAGAACTATTCATTGACATCGGATATAAAATATGAGTTTTTGGAAAGGAGATGAAGTGGTGGCAATTGGCATAAGGTGTCGCAAATTGTATAAAATGCTCTTCGAAGAAAACATTGATAGTGTAACTGCGAATTATGTGTCAAAGGCTGAGTCTCTTGATGTGTGGCACTCTTGTCTTGGGCACATGTCCATTTGTCAAGTAAGGAATGTGCTAAAACAACATGCCATTGAGTTTGTAGAAATTTGGATTTTTTTCTGTGATGCATGTGCGGTTGGTAAGATGCATCGATCTCCGTTTACCAAAAGCTCTACTAGAGCAGAAGAGCCAGGTGTCATCATACACAGTGATCTCTGCGGCTCCATGCAGAACAAATCACTTGCAGGATTTTCTTTTATTGAAGGATGATTTCTCGAACTTCACGACAGTTTATTTTATTAAAGAAAAAACAGAAGTACCTCTCTTGATTGCGAGATATCTTAATTTCTAAGTTAGGATAATGGGTTGGAGTACAAGAACTAAACGGTGCAAGACATTCTTATGAAACGTGGAATTCGACACCAGTGTTCAGTGCCGTATACTCCCCAACAAAACGGTAGGGCTGATAGAGACATGCGATTCATCGTGGAAACAGCTAGAATAATGCTTCATGCCAATAATATGCCTCTTAGGCTATGGACCGAAGCTGTCAATATGGCGGTATATATAATAAATCGTTTTGGACCAAGTCCAGTCAAGGATAAGTGCCCTCATGAATTATGGTACAAGGAAACGCCTACAATGAATAACCTGAGGACATTTGGCAGTGATGTGTTCGTCCATATCCCCAAAGAAAAGCGACAGAAGTGGGATAAGAAGGCCATTTCTGGAATATTTGGCGGATATCCTGAAAACTGCAAACAACTGCCGTGTTTGGATACCGGAATTAGACAAAATAAATATTTCGCGTGATGTTATGTTATGTTTAAAGAGAAATACATATGCGAGCTTGACACAAGTGTTCCAAATAGTGCGCCGCAACCAAAATCATCAGAACCAGTTTACCATCTTCCAGTGATGATGAAGTCTTCAGTTCAGCAGAGGAAGGGGAAGATGAAGAGTCTCCATTAGCAGTGGGAGTTCCAGCAAAAGCAGTGTCGTCAGAAGAAGCTATGGAAACCGAAGAGTATACGTCCAAACAAAGGAGTAGAACCAAGAAGAATATCGTCGGTACGAGTATGTATTCAGCTATCGAGAGAGGATGAACGTGTCTCGCTTTAATCGATGAACCATCAACTTACAAGGAAGCCGTTAAGTCGAAGGATTCCAAGATGTGGGTAGCTGCTATGGACGATGAAATAGAACAGCATCGTTTGAACGAAACCTGGATTTTGGTGGAGCGGCCAAAGAATAGAAAGGTAATAGCGTGTAAGTGGGTTTTTAAGCTGAAATTGACCCCAGGGAGTAAAATTGAGAGCTACAAGGCTAGGTTGGTCATTAAGGGAGGGTGTGGATTTTAATGAAACATTCAGTCCTGTTGCCAAATATACAACTATACGTTCAATATTGGCGATTGCTGAATCAAAACAATTGTTTCTTAATCAATCTAATTGACGTGAAAACAGCGTTCTTGAACGGAAGCTTGAGTGAAGACATCTACATATATGACACAACCGGTTGGATACGATGACAATTCAGGACGGGTCTGTAAGTTAAAAAAACCTTATACCGTCTTAAGCAAGCATCAAGGCTGCCAAGTGACTACGAGTTTAAACCATGCTTAGCGGATCCGTGTTTGTTCATTCTTCGTCGGTGCGCTCGAAGTATATTCGTTGCACTTTACATTGATGATGGCCTAGTCGCAGGAAGCGATGCAAACGACATCAAGGAAGTTATAAATTACTTAAAGCAACATCTCCAGATCACAATCAGTGAGGCAAAATACTATCTCGGAATGGAAATAAAACACAATTTAGATGGATGATACATGTTCAGCAGAGTGGGAATATACAACGACTTTTACGCCGATTCAATATGGCAGATTCTAAAGGAGTACCTACACCATGTGAAGCGGTCAACAAGTCATCGATTCTATCATCAGCTTAGCCGGATCTAAGTCGTTTTCCATTTCGTGAAGCGGTTAGTTGTCTGATGTATTTGACAATAGCTACGAGGCCAGATATTTCGTATATAGTTGGAGTTTTGAGCAGATTTTTAGATAACCCGGCTCAACAAAAGGGTTTTTCGGTATTCGAAAGCCACTTCGAATACAGACTATGCTGGCGACATTGACACTAGGCGCTCTACTAGTGGCAGTGGCGTGGGGTGAAATTTCAAGAGAGGGAAGCCGAAAAAATGTTAACTAAAATGTTTTATTCAAGACTTATCATTTTGGTGCTTAGTCGAAACACAGACTTAAGATATGCAATCTAAGCCACCTTTGTTATACTTTAAGTCATTGTATTTTACGTAGACAATGACCTCATCGCATAAAAAAGTGGCTTCTGCCGTTCTGGGCAGAATAATTTATATAAGTTATTGATAACTCGGAGCGTTGTTAAATACAAAAAATTTAGCAATTACAATTATGTACTACCTATTTGTATTCTAAAGCTATCCTACGATTGTTTTTTTTACGAATTTTGTTAAAACTCTTTCATAAAAATTTGAGTTATTTTTAATTTCTAAAAGAATGTGCTTTTCGGTAGATAAGAGTGCCAGGTTTGAGAGTCTTTCTTCTTTGTGGGAATTTCTTAAGTGTGGACTATTTTTAAAGTCGAAAAAGATCTTACGACAGAGGCCACAGTCAAAGGCAGGGTTAAAGAGATTTCACACAATGTTAGAGTTTGAGGAAAAGTATCTCTAAGCATTTCCGTATTAAAATGCTTATAAAGTTAAAAAACCTCAGGCTCTTTAAGTGAAGGGGTAGTGTATAAAACTTTGAGTTCATTTTTTAAAGTAGTAAAATTAAAAATTCCATAGAATAGGAGAAGATATTTTGTAATCCGGCATTGAATTAGAAAAATATTCATATTTTGATTTGTTTAATAAATCAGAGAAAATATATGAACTAAATGAACTATACCTATTCTTAATCTGACTTGTAACATTATCTATAATTGCTACAAAAATTCGGCTATAATTTGTATTTGAATCAATATTAAGTAGTCGGCGTTTGCGTGGAGGTTCTGAGCAGTTACTTACGCTCTCATAGATTGAGTCAAATAAGTTTAAAAATTCAGAATGAATCCATGACTCAAAACCCTCGATCTCTTGCTACGTTTAATTAATTCGCGATTGCGATCAACTTTTCTATTACGACCCTCGTAGGAATTCCCTAAAGAAGTCTCTATGCGATATTCGCCAAATTCATGCAAATGCAAGCAGCTGCGTATATGCTTTTCTGTTTGAATATGTTTTTTGGGAGAATTAATAAAATTGTTTATATTAAAGAAACCTGTGTGACTCCAAACACTAGAATTAGAAAAAAGAAGACAAGGAAAACAAAAATTCTATTTAATTTGCAACTGCCAGTCAGCCATGGATTCTTTTTTGTAAAAAGACTCATGAAAATCTTTCTGATACCCATCCTTTATCGCGTATAATCAATTTTCATTGATGTCGAGCGACCTAGTTCTATAACTTTTTTTTTTTACAAAAAAGAAAGCTTACTAAACTCGTGGGTTTCTTTTAGAAGAAAATCAGTTAAACAACACTCAAAATTAACTAGAGACATCTTGTCTAAGAATAATAAGAATGTTCAATGGGGCACCTCTTGAGTAGATTTATAATTACTTACTTGGTATATAGCTAATAACTATTCACTTAGCTCACTCACTATTTTATAATAATTTAATAATTTAAAACACTAACTTAACTACCAATATGTAACTGCTAAATTTTTAAAATTTTCTAATAATTAGCAGTCACAAAATCACAAAAATTCGCATCCAAATTTTCAAAAAATCACGCACAATTACTCAACCCATTTGCAACTGTCATTTCAAATTTGCAAAAAAAAAATTATGCAAAGAAATTATACCCAACAAGTAAGAAAAACCTCAAACGCCATTCGAACCACTACATCACCCAATAACCCGATTTTCGTCGGCTTATTTTGTTGCCTACAATAAAAAAAAAAAAAACTCCTTCAAACTAAAACCTTTCTACTCCACCAATGTTCATCCACAAAAGCCGAGAAATCGCGGGTTATTTTCCTCATAAACGAATGTATGTTAGACAAAGAAATCGCAAATATACTTCTACTATATGCCAGAAAGGAATAGAGTTGAAAGTTCGTACTGTGAAGAAATGAATGCATAAGCCGGAAAATGAACGGCTTCTCAAAAAAATTCATTGCACGCTGTGTGCGGGTTTGTGTATGATTAAAAATTAATAAACAACCGAAGTGGTCGCAGCATTTCATCTTCGAGCGTGTATAAAGTTATGAGAAATGGTTTGATGAACAAATAATTGAATGTGATGGTTGGCAAGTGGCAAAATAAAATTTTTTGATATTTGAAAAGGGAAGCCGGAAGGAATCGGCTTGTATGAACGCCACGCCACTGACTAGTGGATATGTCTTCTTGTTGGGAGAGTCTGTAATTTCTTGAGGTTCACGAAGACAGCGATGTACAGCACTGTCGTCAACTGAAGCTGAATATGTGGCTGCATTTGGAGCTGTAAAAGAATTGATATAATTAAGTGTGCTGTTGAAGTACCACTCGCGAACAAAACATATTGACGTTCGAGTACATTTCATTAGAGAAAAATATAACGATCATCTTTTTGAAATTTCTTTTGTATGAACTAATGATCAATTAGCAGACATATTTACGAAGCCTTTGAGTAAAGATTAAAAGATATATAATGAATTATTTAATGAGTTAATAAGTTAATAATGAGTGGGAGTGTTGAGTAAACATTATCAAATTCTATCTTTCATTTGTACTTCTTTGAATACACTCATTAAATACACTGAACTATAGTTTACGATATATGAATGTAACTAATACACTAACAAGCTATAATGTACGAATAAACTGTATACCGTTTGTCTTTCTTCTATTACTTGAAGTCAACCTGAGCAGAAGTCTTTTATTTAACAGCGGTGTATAGCAAAATCAGTATGGTTTGGCTCCTAAATCGCGGATCCATTTTCTTCATTGCTAGAATTACCCGTAGGCAGCACTTCGTAAGGTGTAGCTCTATCTTCATTCTCCTTGGTCGTTTATTTTTCCTGTTAAGTAACTTCTTCTATTATTGTATTGCCCTTTTTAATTTTTAATTCTAACTGTCCCCTTTCATAATTCACTTTACATTGGTGTTTAGTTAAAAAATCGTTGCCAATTATGCCGTCATATGGTAGGTTTATTCTATTGTCCATCACTTGGAAAGAGTGGTTCAGAGAGATTGTGTGTTCAT